>JAKTZF010000009.1:0-32365 GCA_030705235.1 Spathaspora jeffriesii
TTTTTGTTACTGTCTTGGTTATTCTCAGCGGATGTATTAATGGGTTAATTTGGTATTGTGGTGTTAGACCTGAACTGAGAGCGCTCCAGGAAGTTCAAATGGAGGTGGAAGATGCATATACGTACCTTAAGAGTCCACAATGAAAGAGTGGCTTTAATTAGATCAGCTTGTTTGTTATGTTTTGTCTTGTTGTTTGTTTTATCACGTTTTGCCTTTTGGCACAGGCTTTCATGCCTAATTTAATTACTAATTTAATAATACCTAATATTTATAATCTATTTAATTTTTAATCTTAATGCATAATACTTCATAATTAGTTTTAATTGTTGCGTAGAATGAACAATATTTAGAATAGAATAGGAACCTGAAACTGAGCAATTTCATCTTTGTTTTACACTTTATGTTTGGCGCCCAGGGTTCATAACTAATCTATGAAAAAGTAAAGCAAAATAGGCTCCTTTGCATTAAAAAGAGCATCTACTCATGTTTATATAGAGATGGTAACTCGCTTCGCTTTTATTGTAATCTTACAAATCAATTTAGTTATTGATGTTGAGTATTTTCTTTAATAAACATTTTTCTACTTAAAGAAAGGGGAGATAACAGCAATTACTCCACTTATACACCACATAACTGGAATTTTGTTTATTTTTGGCTATATATATATCATAACATTTAAATAGCTACATAATTGTCTATTGATTACCAATATATATGATCCACTGTGTTAAATTATTAACTTTAAACTTCAAACTTCTGGGGAGGAGGCCATAAACCTAGATGTGCCCACTGACTGGTTGCAAATGAGAAATATTTTGCAAATTATTTTCAAAATTTATAAAAATTATACAACTCATTAAAAAACACCTAAAAGAGTAACTAAAACTAATAACTATTTAGAAACAATAACTTATATTAGTCTAGATACAAATTAATAGTAATTTACACACTAAATGTCAATCAAATAGCTAGAAATGAAAATATTTTTGCACGTGACTGTCACACATGATATAATCTGCTCTGAAAAAATTTAAAAAAATTAGGGCTCTGTGGCCGAGTGGTTAAGGCGGTAGACTCAAGTTCTACTATCGTAAAGATGCACGCGTTCGAACCGCGTCGGAGTCACTATTTTTTTTCCATATTTCTTCATGGTTATTTAATAGATCAGAAAGGTATATATTGAAAACAACTTCATTTTTATAAGTCTAAGTAAATAACGAATTCTAGTACGGAAATGTCGCTGTACATTTCAGATTTGCTTATATGAAAGACAATTCAAGAAGGATATGGATTAAATTCCGTTATGTTAGCTTTTACCTAAACGTTATTAAGAAATTAGATATTATTAAGAAGTAATCTCAACAAATGGTTTTATTTAGAAGATCAATATTTTGTGAGATTTCGGAAAGGCTTTCAAACTTCTGGGTGAGTGAACTTTAAAAGTGCAAAGGCTGCGAATGCAACGCTGAACTAAACCGAGAAAAAGAGATGATGCTATTGATCACGCACGGAAATGAAAGCGAGAAAGAGGCGGGCATGTCCCCTCTCCCATGCATATCTCGTACTTATTCCCAGAAGAATCCTAATTAGTTGTCCGTCACAGAAAACGCAATTTGATATCGAAGAAAAAATGAAAACTCATGATTTTATAAGATAAAAAATATTGGATTTAGGGTCCTGCAAGAGAAGCCAAGATTCTTAGGTAGATTTTATAACTGTATAGTTTTTCCCTCAATACGAAAAGTAAATAAAAAATAACAATTTTTTATCTTACGATTTACTAGAGATAATGCTTGGCCACAGATTTTATGGGGTCCAAAGCGGATGAGATTAATCTGCAAAGAGAAGCAGAATTTTTTTGTCATGACAAAGTAGATATGAGGGGAAGAGGGTTACAATTATCCCTGATATATAAATGCCCTACCAAGTCCCTCAAATCAAACCATGGGGGTTTCAAACGATTGATTTTATCGTGCTTGAGGTTTTCTGCCGTTGACCAGTTTCAGGATTACAAAAGATGTAAAAATCTTGCCTGTGGCGAATAAGATGTCACAAAACATAAACTTTATTTGCAAGAACTACATCAAGCATGATTCGGAATGACTTACAAACCAAGTTGGGCATTTTCCGCTCGGCTTTGTAGATTAAAGGAGAGTCATCAAATTTACCCGGTATATATAAATTACAGAAGCTGAAGTACGAGACAAACTTTTCAATAGTATATAAATCCAGCTTAACAACAAAATGTGGCTCGATTTATTAATAGTGCTATCTCAACACTAAGCTGCGGGGATAGCAATATGTTATCATTAGTTCTTGAAAGAAAATCAGTGTGGGTTGATAATTAAAATACGAATCCTGCAGCAACTGCAGTAACGAACAGGGATCTCGTTTATAGGCAAACAAGTGATTCTGATATTACTTGATCATTCTTTGTGTCACAACATATCATCCCAAGATGACATGTGTATTGGTGTACAAAAAAAAATAAACATAAAATCTACAAGAATAATAAATCAAATTAAATGAAAGGGAAAATGTTTCCTAAGTTCATCCCAAGACTAACTGAATCAAGGGGCATTCGTTGATGGCCAAGAGATATGGATCTATGCTCCTTTAAGCAATAGCATGCATTGTGCAATTATTTTTCATGCAAAAGTATTATTTACTGCAAAAGAACGCGGCATGTTTTTTATTAACGTTTTTTTAGTAACGTTTTGTAAAGAATGACTGCAAAACGAGAAAATCTCACACAACTTACAATATTAGTTGAGGGTATAGATCACCCCATATGTCTTAAATGTTTCACTACAAATGAACCCTGAAGTCAAATTTTTGGTTGAATTTTCTTTACACCATACAAAATTCCAATGATTTTATCATTCATATTTTTACAATTATTATTCACGTTTGTTTACCTGAAACATTTAACTGGTGTTTTCACCTCTTTCAATTCATTGAATTGGATAAATGGAGCTAATTATCCATTTGCAGGTCCATCTAAGCCTAATTGGATAGCTGAATTGTCATGGGAAATAAACGGTTTGTCAATGCAAGAAGGTGATACTTTCACATTAACAATGCCTTGTGTTTTCAAGTTCACAACTGCTCAAAGTTCAGTGGATTTAAAGGCGGAATCTACTAGCTATGCCACTTGCTATTTTAATCCTGGTGATATCTTGCTTACAACTTCTGAATTGAGATGTGTGATATCATCCAATATTAAAGATCTGACTCGAGCCTTTGGAAAAGTAACTTTTCCGTTAACATTTAACCCTGGCTGGTCTGCATTAGGAACTGATTTACATTGTTCAACTTATTACTATGATGGATTAAATACTGTATCTTTTCGGGATGGTGATAATATCCTTTCCACCGAGGTTAATTTCCAAGGTGGGGCCGCTACTGACCCGAATGACATCATCTACACGATACGATCCATTCCAACATTGAATAAACAACAACAGTATTTATTGGCAGGAAAGTGTCAAGCAGGGTACACCTCGGGAACATTAGGTGCTAATAACTTGGAGGATACAGGGAGGTGGGACTGTCCATCAATTCATGCTGCTATGACTAACTTGGTAAATGATTGGTACTATCCTCAAAACGCTGACACATCTTTCTCATTCACTAGTTCGTGCAATAGCACCGACTTTATTATCGAGTACCAAAATGTCCCAGCTGGGTATCAAGTGTTCCTTGATGGTCTTATTACTGTCCCGGTTGGAGTTCAGTACCATGTTTATTATATCAACAAATATCAATGTGCTGATCTGTCTAATATCACTGACAATTCCATAGAAATAACTTGGAGTCCTTATAGCAATAATGTTGCAGGTTCTAATGGTCAAGAAGTTGAGGTTGAAACACGAACATGGACTGGTCTGACTACTCAAGTGTCAACCAAAACATTTGAAGAAACAGATCCAACAATAACTATTGTGGTTGAAGTGCCAATTCCAACGACTACTTACACTAGTACATATATTAGAATTAGTACTAGTTATACTACGTTCACTGTGACCCCAGGTGCCACAGCTAGTGTAATCGAGTATGAGCCGGTACACACCACAACTACAGATTTCAGTTGTTGGGATGAGGAAGTGACCATCACTACCACTATTATTACTTCAGATTGGGAAACTGATACGATATTGATCATCACACCATGTGAACTAGAAGAAACCACCGAGGAGACATCAGAAGACACCACCGAGGAGACATCAGAAGAAACCACCGCGGAGAGTACAGGAGGGACAACAGAAGAAACTGTAGAGGAGTCAACGGAGGAAGTCACAGAGGATACAACAGAGGAAACACCAGAGGAAACAACGCAAGAGACTACAAACGAGACTACAAAAGAGACTACAGAAAAAACTACAGAAGAATCAACGGAAGAAACCACAGACGAGACAACAAAAGAGACAACCGAGGAAGCAATAGCAGAAAGCACAGAAGAAACAACCGAAGAGCCTTCAATTGAAGTTTCAACAACCGAGGAGTCATTCATCGAGGTACCAACTATTGAACCTACTACTGAATCTACTACTGAGGAACTTACTACCGAGGAGTCATTCATCGAGGTACCAACTATTGAACCTACTACTGAATCTACTACTGAGGAACTTACTACCGAGGAACCTACTACTGAACTTACTACCGAGGAACCTACTACTGAACCTATTATTGAACCTACTACTGAACATACTATTGAGGAACCTACCACCGAGAAGCCGACTCATGTACCTACCACTGAGGAACCTACCACCGAGAAACCTACCACTGATGGACCCACCACCGAGATACCTACTATTGAACCTACTACTGAACCTACTACTGAGGAACCTACTACTGAACTTACTACCGGGGAACCTACTACTGAACCTATTATTGAACCTACTACTGAACCTATTATTGAACCTACTACTGAACATACTATTGAGGAACCTACTACCGAGAAGCCTACTACCGAGAAGCCTACTCATGAACCTACCATTGAAAAACCTACCACCGAGGAACCTACCACCGAGGAACCTACCACTGAGGAACCTACCCTTGAGGAGACTGAGATACATACAGAGAAGCCTTCAAACAGACATACTGAAGAACCAACCTTCAACCCCACTGAGAAAACTACTCAGAAACCCATTGAGAAACCCACCGAGAAACCTTTTGTAAATCCTCCACCTGAAGAAGAAAGTAAAACTCCATCCCTAACACCAACCAAATTCACAAGTTTGTCAATTGAAACTTCATACACGACAGTGGTAGTCACAACCATTGAAACTATCTATAGTATATTGGCAACGGGTGAAACTCCTTATCCTACGATAATAACTACATGGGTAGAAGTTACATATACAACCTTGACTATCATTCCTGAATCTGACACGATTATACCACCCAGTATTCCGCAAGGTGTAGTTACCCCAACTCCAATTCTGTTAATTACAAATATTGGTGTTACAACCGGCATTGTGGCTAGTGGATTTGTTACTCCTCCAGTGTCACCTGTAAATGGACTTGTTCCAACAACAACCAGTGAAATAGCTGTACCTGGTCAAACAACATCAACTAGTGTTAGAGGAGGTGATTCTGCTAATGCCTCCCAAGAAGAAAATCTAGAAATTTACAAGATTGACGACCCAGAAACCGGTGTAATTGAAGTCAGTTCAAGCCCTGGGGTATTTCAACTGGTTGCTCCTGGAGTTGCAACCTATTCACCAGTCGATGATTTAGGTTCATCATTTGAAATCCCAAATTTGCTTTATGTTTTATTGATTAGTATTTTCATTTAACCTTGAATTAGTTTTATTTATGTATAGGAAATTGATAACTTTTCTTCATATAATTTGTATATAAGTTGAACTTATACAAAGTAGGTGTATTTATCTCGCATAGAAATGTCTTGCTCAATATTTTTAAATTGCTTTCTTTTGAGTCGCAAAATCTAGTTTGATCACATATAATTATCAACCTCCAATAGATGGTTCAGTCTAACTTTGGGTTACAGTTTTGGCAAATTGATTTTGTTTTTGGCATTAAATATATATTAACATTTACAAAACTATTAACATATATCACCCACTGCTTAAAAAGTTAAATGTATAATGGGACTATGGGGAAAGGCTTCGATTAAATGATCCCTATATATTGCAAATTCTTGTGTTCAGTTATGGGGTCCGCAGGGTGGGTTATGTGTGGAGGATGATGGGGGAGAGTAAATGGTATTTCATAACTTGAATCGCGTGCTATACTAGACGTGACAATGACTGCATCTATATAGATAATATACTTGATTAAAGAATAGAGTTTACTATTGAAATAATGCAATAACTTTTATATTATGAATTTTTAGTAAATACTATTATGATATTTATCTATTGAAATATATATAATTAAACAATGTTAATTATATTGTAAATTAAACTTTTAATTGTCCCAAATCTATAAACTTTTAAACAACTTCAACAACTGTGCATTTTTCATGTCTCTAGGCATCACCATTGTTGGTATATACTTTACTTCTATCGTTATTTCTGTTTATGCTTGAGCTTTGATGGGTGTAAAGCTTAAACATCTATATTAAACCATAAGCCCTAGATATTTCAGTAAGATTGTCGAATGAATACAATCTTACAATCCTATTCATTCGAACTTTCCTTTGCAATATCATATTCTGATCATTGATAGTAGTTGGTATCCCTCACATATGAATCACTCATGCTTAAGGCTTCCGAGTTTACTCAACTTGGTATATCTATAGTATGCAAATTCCTTCCCCACACCCTCTTCATTAATTGTAGGACATTTGGAAATATCATGATCATAATCAAGACAATGCAAACATGCATGTTTCTTCAAGAAATGTTTCCTTATTCTTGACAGTAATAATGTATCATCCTTAGCAATCTCTCTTCTGGTTGTATCTTCATCTTTAATCTCCTGGTTCACATTAGAGTAATCGGGATTTTCTTTACTTAAGATCTCAACAAATTCAGTAGTACGTATCCCATAGATCTCCTTGTTCATTAATTCTATTGCTCGTGACACCATTATTCTTCCACGCGTGGTATTCCTATTGAAGTAAATTTCTCGGGCTATATACTTCACGGCGGGGAAAGACTTACTATACTTATTCCTGATCTGATTCCAAACATTAGATAATTTCTCTATTTCTCGTTCAGTATTGGGACAGGTCATAATTTGTTCTTCAGCCTTGACTATCTCAAACGAACATTGCAAAATCTCATTATAGTCCCTAACAAATAGAACAGCCGTCTCATCAATCATACGAATGACATCCCAAGTGCTGTTGCAACGAGCAAATGGATAAGGACACTTCTGAAGTTTTTCCTTGAGGTATTTAACGATTAACTGATCGATATATCTCAAACCGCGAGATTCCAACCTTTCCAATAATAGTTCTCGAAATTGTCGGTTTGTAAATTGGATGTTAGCAACAGCGGATTGGAATATACGAAGATCAATTGCTGTGTTACATTCAGGCAACTGTCTTATTTGGGCTAAGGTTGCTTCCCATTGTGGGACAAGTATTCTTATTTCCTTTTCTGAAAGTTTGGTTCGTGGTTTATCGGCATAGAAACCCATTATAAACTATAACTGTGATAATTAGTATATTCTTCTACTATTCATCTGAAGAATTTTCATCGATAATCCGGGTTATTTTATAACATTGATCACGTGTTGTACAACACGTGACTGGATGCTAAATTACATATAGATAATATACTTGATTACAGAATTAGAGTTTACTTGCAATAATGCAATAACTTTTATATTATGAACTTTTAGTTTACAAATATTCTAAATATTAAAAACAACCCAAATTAACATAGCTAAACTTGAGACCATCAAACTTGTTCCCCCCGATGCCTTTTTCTCATCTTCTTCCTTAACTTCCGTCAGTATTTGAGTCTTGAAAGTATCACTGGTAACTTCTTCAATATCTTCTCTATCAGAATATACCGCCTGGGCCACTGATATCTGTCTCTTATCCAAATCAAAATACATGTACATTCTCCTTAAGAAGTTATCCCCCAATATAGACAAGGTATTCCCCTCATCTACATCCAATGCCAATGCACATTTCCCATTAATAGTTCTTAATAATTCCCGAACAGGGAAGTCAATTGGTTTATCTTTGAAATTTAACCGAAGTGTTGAATCAGCATCACAATCTACAAAATATCGATCTTGCACACTATCATAACTGGCCCCGATTTGTCTCGCTATTGATTCAACTACATCCCGAGTGAATCTAGAATACGTGCATCCCGTGTCTAAAAGAACGTTGGGTCCTTTGTTCACTATAGTTGTTGTTTCCTTATCCACTATCTGCATGTTTGTTATTGGAATACGAAGTCGAGAAAGTCCATTGGGGTCATTATATATATCAATGGTGGTTAATTCTCCCTCGTATTTCGCATGGTCTATAGCACCGAATAACACGGCTCCATACAGGGGAGGTTGATGAGAATGCATGTATATTGAATATGAAGCTGTGTTTATAACACCAGCATTTTTCAATTTCAATGGGAGGTTTTCATATGGTTTCTTGTATTTTGTATTTGGGGATACTGATTCAGATAACCCAATTCCCAAGACTCCAATTTTAGATGAGGTTTCTTCAGCTATTGCAAGGGATAGGTTATGGATTTCAGTCCCGTGTAACCAAACATTATCATATCCCCAGAATCCCCTGGTGGTTACGCCATCAATATACGCAATCAGAAATGGTTCGGTTTCATTCTTGACAAAACTATGTGATGTCATGTAATTAAAAGCACCATTTTCAATACATGTTTGTTTATCTTTTAAATTCAATCCAGTTAGGACATTATCTAGTATATTCAGTTGATCTTTATTTACACAGTTTATCAGGTTTGACATCACCCAAAGATCAGAAGATCCCGTATCGAGAATAACCCTGACTGGATCTCGATTTGAACCTATCCGGAGTATGGTGGTGTACACACTATATTCATTCAGTAATGGGAGGGAAAGTCCTAATCGTTTATGAAGGTATGACAATTGTTTCCCATCACTACGACGAGTTTCAATATCTAATTTCAACACTTGACATAATCCAAGTGTAAATAAATATAATAATAGTAGATTAAACATGGTTATTGAGGGATGGGTGAAATTAAATATCTTGGAAATTTCAATGATCTATATATCATCGCAAGGCAGGGCAAATGCATGATCGGAAATTTCGCAGCTGTTCCAGTTGCATTCTTTTTTCCCTGAATGATGCAAAAGTTTTTCCTAAAAAAAAATAATTAATGCAGCATGAATTACCAGAGTATTTTTCCGCAGAAAATATTTCTTTATGGTCTGATGGATGACAGGATAACTACGTCATTGTCGTGGAGCACAATGGAATATTAGTATGAATTGACAATGGAAGATTAATATGAACGTTAGGGTCTTGTGTAAATAGATCGATGTTGCTAGTTAATTAAGATTAGAATAATAGGTTTATCAAGTGATGAGTATTTTCAAAAATTTCATTTGAAGATTAGCTTTCAATGTAGAACATCTCATTCGTTATAGCACATTCTGTGCACACTTCCAGCTATTGAATATTCTCATATGCTTATTACTTCTAGGATGATTATTTGAATGTGAATTTGAATATTAGCACTTGAAGAAATCATACACACTACACCATATTCCAAAATTAAATTAAATTATTATTAAAAACTATTATTAAAAGACTATTATAGAAGTAACAAGTGTAATAATCCCCATCAAACCTTCTCCGAAACAACTTCCTCAGAAACTGGTTTCTCCAATTTCGCAGCTGCTGCTTTTTCCTCAGCCAATTTCTTGAAAAACGCAGCATATCCATACTTACTCTTTCCTCTTAATTTCGCACCATAAAACCCAAACACAAATGGAACCGGGACCATGGCCAAGGCAATAAATGCAAACAAACTACTGGCCCATCCAATCCCCAAATTCTCATAACATTGAACTGTGAACAAGGGAAACACACTAGCTAACAAGTATCTTAATAAATTATTGGCTGCAATTGCTGAAGCAACATTCATGGGTGGGAATGACATGGAGAAATATAACACCACGGCAAGGAATACAAGAATAAGCCCGAATCCGAATGGGATCCCAGCAGCAGCAGGTGCAAGGTAATGAATTGAAGGTTTTGCCGTCCATCCAAGCCAGAAAAGTGATATTGGTAAGAATACTGATCCGATTTTAGCCACGAGAAGTTTTGTCTCTGGAGCATCCCAGATTATATTCCCATTTTCGTCACGTTTACCTCGAGTTCCATCTGGGTTCTTGGGGAAGAAATATACTTTATCAAGAACGACATAAAATGCCACACCTAAAAGAAGTCCAATCCCAACACTAATAAACGGTAAACCAGAAACACCCAAATCCATACGATAAACTCCCCGGAAAATCACTGGGAATGCTTCAAAGAATGCAAACAACACCGCGAATATGAATGAAACATACAAGGAAAAGAAAAACACAATGGGTTCCTTAAACAATAATTCAATTGGACGTAATAAATCAAAGAAAATTATCCGTTTAATAAATGCAGAATTAATCTTTGGTGCATTGACATTCAACCCTCGTTTAATTGCCCTGTTTTTTAAAATCACAGGCTTGTAAGTTTCAGGAGACATGATTACAAATGGCCAAACGATTCCGAAAAACATAAGTAACACCCATGATGCTGCCCATTGCCAATTCTTATGTTCAGCTGCAAAACCTCCAATCACAGGTCCAAGAACAGGACCTAAGAAGGGACACAAGCAAAACAAGGCGATTGCAAATGATTGTTCTGCTGGTTCCTTGGACCAAATATCTGAGATGGTTCCACCACCCATGGCCATTGCTGGACTTGCGAAATACCCACAAAAGAATCGTAATACTAAAATAGTAGCCATATTCTTGGCAAGTCCAACACCCATAGTGAACAACATGGCAATTGGCAACGACAAGATATATATCCATCTTCTTCCAAATACTTCAGATAATGGAGCCGCAATAGCCGGACCTAATGCTAACCCAATTAAATAAAATGTCAATCCAGCAAGGGATAATTCTTGAGATGCATTGAATCTGATTTCAATCTCGGGGATACCTCCAGTATACATTGATGATCCAAGGGAACAACAAAGACACATGAATGCTACGGTATATGTAACCATCCATTTCTTCCAACTTGGCCAATTATGAGGATTATCCTTGTCTTCAGCATTATCATAATCTAATTCTTTAATGTCATAGATGTGTTCTGCACTGATTATGGGCTGGAGTGGATATTGATCTGCAACTTCTTCATAGGCGGCTTCTTCGATGGATTTATGGGATGAGATTCTTTCAAGGGTGAATTTCCTATTGAGTTCATTTTCATCGTAATCTGGGGAATATTGTTCGATTTGATGGATATCGTCTGATTCATCGTCACTTAAATTCTTAAGAGTGTCATCGGTATGGGATTGTGAGTCGGGAACTGGAATTGGTTGTTGGATTTCTCGTGGTTCAACGGTTTCTGCATGAACTGGCACTGGTTCCACATGTTCAACAGGTTCTACTGGCTCCACAGTATGGATAGAATCACTATCTCCATTCCTAGTAATATCAGGTTGTGGCAATTCTATAGTTTCTTGATCACTTTCATCATCTCCACCTTCATCAGCAGTAACATATGCGGAAGAACCAGAGAAACTTTCTCGAGTAGATTGGAATCCCAGATCTGAACTTTGATTGACAGTGGCTTGTCTTAATTGATCTTCTTCTTCAGCAGAAGTACCAAAAACACCCATGGTTGAATTATTGTTTATAAATTAATTTACAACTATTTTGTTTAATTGGGAATTCCACAATTTATATCTTAAATCCCATCTCTCTCCGGAGATAATCCGCAATATTACACAAAATCCCATGCGGCAATAAATCAATTTTATGCACAAATCCGATGCGCAGTTAGTAATTTTTTTTGTTTTAACTTGTAGAATTCAGGAAAAACTATTAAATAATACCACCGGAGTTAGCCTGCATAGAACCCGCTAAGATTACAAATACACAAAATTTGACGGATTAACACAATAAGTCGTTTACTACGGCTGATTGTTATACGAACGAAGTTTTGTTACTAATTTAAATTCAACCGAGGTTCCGCTATCGGGGTTTGATTTAATTAGTAATGTACAACTAGGAATATTTAAGTTAATGAATTGTATTAATTAGCGAATTCCTTGAAATTTCCTAAACCTTAAATGGACCACTTAACAAGTGAACTTGGAATGTGGTAAACTATTGGTAGGATTGAACGATGTCTTCTATTAATAAAATATTCTAATAATGTAAACAATAATAAACAACAGTTGCACAAACTCACATAAACAATGTTATAGCACGTGACCAATTATCTCTAATCCTAACTAATTAAACCATTAGTTCATAGTAGTTAAGGAGATGTGTTATATTTTTACACTTCTAGCTGTTAATAGAAATCAATAATTGTATTATCTACTAAGGTGTAAACTATATATAAGCAACCCATATAGATATCCGATTGATATGTGTTTATATGGTGGTATTTAGCGGGTATGTCGGTAAGAATTTAACATTACTATAACACTTACATATTCTAGATCTTGAAGATTGAGGAAGAATATGGATATGCTATTTTTCTACATAATCCTATTGAGCATTAGCCTTGTAGTAGACTTAAAGGTATAAGAAGATTTGTCTAGTTGTACATTCTAGGTAATACTCTATGTAGTATTCAATAATTCATTCCATTCATACAAGATCCATTGCTGAGAATTTAAAAGAAACTTTTAGTTAACAGTGTATCCATGTATGCGAATTCTTTGGATCAGGAAGTAAAACTTCTTTAGCTCTTCCTCATCCAAACTTTTAGTTAGTTCCTTTGCTTTGGATTAGGAAGTAATAATTACTTATTACTTAATCCAATTTTTAAGTTAATTCCAGAGCTTCCGCTCAGGAATTAAAAGTTACTAAGCTCAGCAACTAAGAGCCGCTAAGTTAATTCCTTCGCTTTCGCTCAGGAATTAAATGTGACTCCCTCGCTATCGCTCGGGTGTCTATCCCATCCATAATAACTCTTTGCTCTAATATACCCAAATGAAAAATTCCAACCAAAAACAAGCACAATAAACCCAAAAACCATTAAAAACACCTTAATCCCCAATGGTTCAAACACCGAATTAACAACCATGGCCACCGTCTCAACTATAATCCTTGATAAATTGCCCGCACCATTAAATGGATCTTGATTCATACATTTTTCAAAAATGGCACATTTCTTTTCAAGCAAGGGCACGATTGTTTCTGGATCACAGTTATTCTCGAGATATTGTCGTTTACATGTTTCTATTGATGTGAGTATTGTATTTGTATGATGATTTATTCGATATGAAATGTCGCGTTTGAGGGCAAGGGTGAATCCTCGGATTAAATGGATGGTGAAGAGGGATGCGAGGATGTTGAGGAGGAGTTGGAGGTAGGAGGATAGGATGTAGGGGATTCTATCATGGGGTGAGATGTTTGATTTCCAAGGAAGGGGTAGTTGGACTGTTTGTACCGTCTGTACAGGCTGCGAAGCAGACTGTAGAGACTGTTGAATAGGAAGCTCAACAGTCTGCGGCACAACAGCCTGTTGCACAGGCTGTTTTTCGTTGAAATAATAATGATTATGAAGATGTACCGTTGTATTTCCAAATGATTTTCTCATCATATATGATTGATTCATGGAATTTTCAAACGGATCAACACTAGTTGAATTAACAATTGGAGTGTTACCCTTGGTTAAATATTCATTTATTGAAACTGGAGAATATAAACTAACATTTCGATTATTGATTCGTGTCATTTGATTAGTATTGAATTCATAATCGATGGTTGGTTCTGGTGGCATTAATAGTAGTTGTGGTTTTATAGCAAGTTTAGCACCTAGCATTGTTGGAGATAATAAAGAAGAGATAAGACTGTCTTGTTCGAGTTCTTCTTCTTCCTGTTGTTTAGTTTCAACAATTTCAACTGGTGTGTCTTCTTGTGTTTGTGTATCTTCTATAGTATCTTCATCAATATCCATTAAATCATCATCTTCTTCAGGATAATTAATCACGGAATGGGTATAATTATTATCATTCAATGAAAGTGAAGATAGTAAACTGCCATCAAAGTCATTAGTATATATTGACATTGCCACTTATTCTTGTCGTAAATAATGTCGCGTATAAATGTTTGAAATTGAAAAATTAAATTTGAGATGAGTAAGATCAAGCAATGGGTTCAAAGAAGAAGAAAGCAGATAAGAAAAAAGACTTTGTTAAACCAAAGCTTAGAGTGGGTAAGACCACGGCCAAGCCTGATAATTACACTGATACTTCATTCATTGCAAAGACAATCTCATTACCCAATCAATCTCTTAAAACTACAAGTACAACTAACAAATCCATTGATTTAACTCATCATTTATCATTAACCAAACATCATTCATCAACAACAAGAAAAGAAGTGTTGATATTTATAGAACAACACCTTCCATCTAACCCAGCAACGTATTCCCAAATATTAACCACTATAGTTCCATTAATCCTTGATGAATCACACTCAGTACGCATCCAATTAGTTCAATTATTAACAACCATCGCCAGTAAACAACCGGGATTATTAGATTTACATTTCCGAAACATCCTTTTGTTTATCTTGTCAGCCATGACACACATCCAACCGGATATCCGCCATACTTCGAGTAAATTCTTGAATATCTTGATTGATAATTGTATTCATTCGCTTGCATCATATTTCATCAAGATTCTCCAACTGTATTTCCAATTAATGGGATGGACTTTGGTGGATGATAAGAAGAATGTATCACTTGCTATAACTACCACGAGTATTGAAGGATCGGGGAAACGCGCCAGGATTGGACATTTACGAGTATTACATAATCTTCTTAACAAGTCCCTTGAACAAGAAGAAACACAGACAGAAGATTTGATTTCAATACATCCACAATCGAAAAGGTATTTACTTCCAGATACACCTAATCCATTTGCAAGTTTGAAATTGTTTGTTTATGAATTGCAAAAGGTGAGGAAGGGGTTAGGTGATGATATATATACTGTAGATGATTTGGATTCTATTTCTAGTGAGGATTTACTTACTAGGAGGAAAGTTATTGAGGATGTGTTTAAAGGACCTATGGTTAAACATTTGAATAATTTGATTAAAGAGGGGGGTGAAGTAGGAAGAGAGGCTAATAATTGTTTGTTGGTAGTGAGTAAAGTTTAGATATCAAACTCTGAGCGATAGCGATGAGTTTGATCTTAATGTGCATTATCTCGATATATGACTAAGATATATAGTATACAGTTTCAGTAACATATAGTTGCAAATTAGTAAGTTTCGCTGGAAGATTGCAAAAAAACTAACAAATTTCACTTAATTGCAACCAACTTTCTTAAAGCTATCTACTTAATAGAATCATTCAATAAGTCTCATATGCAGTAACAAGTCCTACTAGTACTTTGTAAAATAGACAAGGTAACATTTCGATGTATTGAGTATCCCATATCCAAAATCAACTATTACAGTTAAATTCGTGTGACCAAAAAAAGTAAAAATTTTCACTTGTTCACCAATCATGTTTAGATCAATTGTTAGAACCACCCCAAGGAGATTCATACCTCAACCACTCTTCAACCAAGTCAACTTCCATACCTCACCAATAACCTTGAGAAAAGTTAAAAAGAATGGAAAAGACACTATAGAACCAACCATTGTTGAAACACCCAAGATTGACCTTGATAAAGCCAAGGATAAATTCCAGGTTATAATTGATAGATTTTCCAAATCAGCAACTCATATTAAATTGGGTAAATCTGACACCAAGGCGTTTGATCATTTACAAATCAACGTTGATAATGAATTAGTTCCATTTACTTCGCTTGCCCTGACTTCAATCAAGGGTCGTCATTTTATAATCACCATGTTTGATCCAAGTTATAGTAAACATATAATCAGTGGATTAATTGATTCAGATTTGAATATGAGTGCCCAGGTTGATCCTAATAATAAATTTAGTTTGAAAGTTCCCTTGCCTAGTATAACCACCGAGACTAAACAAGAAAGTGTAAAACAATTGAAGGAAGTTTTTGAAAAAGTAAAGACTCATTCTTTGGCTAATGTTAGAAGTGAAGTTAGAAATAAGTTTCTTAAGGATGCAAAGACAAGTAGATTGGGTGATTCTGAACAGAAAACTCTTGATGAATTTGAAAAATTACATAAATTGTATTTGGATAAATTGAATGATATTTTTAAAACTACTCAACTGGCTATTTTAAAGTAATAACTGAGCGATAGCGAAGTTGTTACGTTCACTGAATAATACTTTCAACTGAGCGATAGCGAAGTTGTAAAGTAAT
The DNA here is from genome assembly GCA_030705235.1 of Spathaspora jeffriesii. Taxonomy (NCBI): domain Eukaryota; kingdom Fungi; phylum Ascomycota; class Pichiomycetes; order Serinales; family Debaryomycetaceae; genus Spathaspora; species Spathaspora jeffriesii. Next base: position 16,464 of record JAKTZF010000009.1, read on the forward strand.
TGAAGCAACTGAAGTATACTCCAACTGAGTCATAGCAAAGTCAAATTTACCTTATTTATTAGCTTGTATGTATAATTCCGATACTAATAAATAAGATAAACCGGTATTATTAGACTATTACAACCGTAGTAACAATTTCTTTACAACTTCTATTAGATTTATTGGCAGTCTCAATAACATTTTCTTTACAACTTCCCTATGACAACTTCGTATTAGTCTCATGTACAACTTCGTATTAGTGTCATGTATAACTTTCAATAACAACTTCGCTTTCGCTCAGTTATTATTGGTGAACAACCGATTCCGATTCCTCTCACACCATTTAATAATCATCAAACTATACTGAATCAACCCCTGTGAACCAATCTGATCATTACATAAACAATAAAACTCATAATATTGATCAGTCAACATTAATCCCGTGATCACCCCACTGGTCAACTTCCAATTAACATATGTGAATTTCTTATTTTGATAATTCTTCATTGAACTTGCCTTTGTATGAACCAACATATTATAAACCACAGAAAACGTTAAACTCTGCTCTGTTTTATTCATTATAAATTGATTGCTTTGTTTATCCTTATATATGAAATGTAAAATGGGGACTTGGTGTAATATAGGGAAATAATTACATTCATGTAATTGATTAGATAATTTCCCGGGTAATTTCTCCACAATTCTGTTTGCAATTGTTTGGATTTGATAAAATGAATTCTTGTTACTACTTAATAGAATAATTGTAAGTGTGGATGTTGTTCTTACAAACACATATAGGAATCCTCGCGGGTTGAAATTCGGCATGCATATCGGAAACCATAAATCTTCTTCAAGAGCTGAACAATTAACCATATGAAATAACAACGATAAATCACTATTGGTTAAATTATGTTGATGATGTGATCGAATACTTAGTAACTTCCCCTGATGGGATAATATTGAGAATAATAAATCCGAATTAGTCTCCAGTAATATCTTGTATAATTTCTGTCTTGTAGTATATGAAAGTTTTAAATTTTGTAAACTTGAATTTAATAAATGAGAAATATAAATTTCAAAATTGGTACCAAATGTCATATTCATACATAACCAATCTAAATTATCAAAATCAGTTTGGACAAGTATTCTCCTAAGATCATAATTTAATTTATTATGAAAGTTACGGGTTATTATCGGTTGAGAAATCACACATAATAAATAATCATATATCATATTCAATTGATATGATATTTGATTCACTGGTTCATAACTTAATTTGGAAATCGATACTAAAAGAATGGGAGATTTATTCAATACGACAATATTCATATCTCCAATATTAATACAATTCAATTCTTGATTCATATTCTCTTCAAATGTTGAAATTATAGTAGTCAACACTGCCATGTTCCCAATTAAAATATCATCTGAACCATTCATGGAATAGATTGGTTTGCCCGCAGTAGATAATATAAAGAATTGTTTTAATTTATCATGAAATAAATCATCTTGTTTAGATATGGAAATATATCGAGAATAATACTCAGATTCAGTTAAGTGTTCAGGATTGTCAAACACTTCCAATTCAAGAAATGAAATTTGTTCTTCTGGTTCTTCTTCATGATATATTCCTGTGATTATACTGGGGGTGTATATTGATTCAGTGGTTATTAAATTTGGTTCGATGGTGGGTAGGGATAATGCTGTGGTTGGTTCTGAGATTGTCGGTACTAGGGATGTGATTGAACCAAGTCGAGTATGTCGAGACATAACTGAGCGATAGCGAAGTTATGTTGGAAAAGTTGAGCGATAGTGAAGTTGGAAAAACGCGATAGAGAAGTTATAAATGTTGAACTAATATAAATTGTAGTTGCAAGATTGAATTTTTGTTGTTTAGATTTTGCGCATTTAACAGTAACAATAAAGCTATAAGGTAAAGAAAGAACTAATAGATGTTGTAAGTTTGTATTTTTGTTGCGCATTTAACTGAGTGAAATCAAAGTTAAATGTTGTGTACAACTCTGTAAAAAATGTCTAAACGGGGAGTGTAATATAACACCTAAGCTCAATTGTTAAATTTGTTTGTGAATGTTCTACAATTAAAATCTAAGGGGTATGTAACAAGTGTTATACTACTATACATGTATTATTACTAGGATAAGAGAGTGGACCTAATGAAATATTGCTCAGTGGGTTACTATCTCCAACTTCGTTCTAACAACTTCGCTATCGCTCAGTTGTTATCGCTATCTCAAGAAAACATACCAAACCATCAATACAAATATCAACCCCACTCCAATTATCGGAACATATTGTTTCAACATTGCTTCAAAATTAATCCTTTGAGCTCTCTTTCTATATTTCAAAGAATCATTTTTCAAACTTGAACTTAAATCACTCATTTTATCCAAGGAATCACCTCTATATAATAAATCTTCAATATTCTTAGTCATAACTTGTTTAACATCAGCCAATTCCAGATTCAACTTATCTAAATTCAGTTGGGCTCTTTGATCTTGATATATCTTCTTGGTCTTGTGTAAGAAATTATCAAATGAACTGAATCCAAATGGTCTTGCCTGATTACTTAATGCTTCTTGACCATGAGAATTATGAAATTCATGAGAGATTTCCAGTAAATATGAAAATGCTAATTTTCGAGGATATGTTTTAGAACAAATACAAATATAAATTATTGAGGAATTAATTAAATAATGAATATTGAAATCTCCGGATTCAATTGTTGCCTGTGGTTCTGAATTGGGTGTGATTCTTGTGATTAATAGTTTACATTTCTTTTTCTGATCCATTAATCCTGGTGTGTTATCATCATCAACCGATCCACATAATGGAAGGGCTGATTAGTTAGTACTACTAGTTTGTAGATGTAATTGTTTAGGTTGGCTTGTACTTACCATCATATCGATAGATTAAAGTAGACTGTATCATCTGGGTCATCTTTGTCTATCACTTCTTTACCCAATCAATTAATTAGTTGTTCTTTTCAATGTTGTATTCGTTCAACCCGCACGTGATCTACATACATCTCTAAGGGCAAAAAAGAAAGACAAAAATTAGAGAAAATTGTGTAACATCCCTTAGTAATTAACACCCAACATGACAAAGAAGACTACATCGGAATATTATTCCGAGATGTCAAATGAATTAACTACTGAATTAACAAATGAATTTAAAAATGCCGCTAGATCCATAGCTACATTATATAATAATTCAAATAATAGTTCAACTATTGATTTCACAAATGCTGCTAAATCAGTTAGTTTATTATATCAGAAAACAAACAGTTGTCGAGAAATGATGGTTAATCATGGATATTTATCATGTCTTGATGATTTGTTGCATATTGTTCAACAACTGGGTGATGTTGAAAATTGGATATTAACCAAACAAGCTGAGTTTACAAAGGAAGTGAATAACCAGAATAAACAAGAAAAAGAAAAAGAGAATCAGAATAAACAAGAGAAGGAGAAAGGGATAGAGAATGCCCAGAAAGAGAATAACGAGAAACAGACTAAGCAAGAGGAGAAAGAACAAGAACCACAAACTAATAAGAAACTGAAAGATATAATAGAGACACAAAATATACAAGATATACAAAATTTACAAGACATAATACAACCAGATATAATACAAACCCAAGTTGAAGATCTAGATATATCCCAATATAATTTCACATTTTCTCTGGATTTAAAACCATTAGTTCATTTCCGACCAAGTATACCTCCATTATCAGTACAACATAATTCAAAACAACGAACAAATCATAAACGATTAGATAAATTACATAGATTACAAATTGAAGAAGATTTACAATTGGAAAAATTGAAATTATTACAACTTCAATGTGAAACTCCATCTAAAAAGAGAAAGATTTAACGTGGAAGTATATAGAGTAGGTTAATAGGGTATTATATGTATAGTGATTTATATTGTTGATACTTTATTCTAGGGTTATTGTATATATTATACTGCAATTAATATACTTGGCAGGGTTATTTATAGTATATACTGTATGCTTATCAATAACCCTGTCGGGTTATTGTACTTCGCTTCGCTCAGTTGTTAATATGCAAACAACCCATCCTCATTACCATCATACTCCTCCTCATCATATTCCGAATATTCCTCACTTGAATATTCCCCCTCACTTTCATCACTCAATACATCTTCATGTAACCCTTCCAAAGTTAAACAAACCAACGTATCCCCCTTTGCCAAAGTCCCCCTAGCGATTTCATTACTTGATTCAACATTACAATTAATTAATTTACATTTGCCATGAATAATCACATTATTCCCCACAATACAATTTTCCAATTGTACATCATCTTCAATAACAACATTATTTAAAATCAAACAACCAGTTAATTTCACCCGTTTACCAATAGAACAATTGTTCCCAATCACAGTTGTTTTAACATTGGTTTTCTCACCTAATTTACATTCAACACCAATGAGGGAATCAACACCAATGTGGGCTTCTGTTTTACTGGTTGTTGCTGGTTTAGGATTGGTTTTCGCTTGTTGTTTCAAGAATTGTCTGTTGGCTTCCATAAGCACGGATAAGTTGTTACATCTAAGGAATTGAACTTGTGGAGGCAAGGTTAACATGGCGATTGTTTGTTTGATGCTTGAATGTTTCCAAGATCTTCTTGCTAAATCTCGAATGATTTTTGTGGTTGATCTTGATTTGAAGTATGTTTCGGTGAATTTCTCCGGTGATTGGTTGAATATATCAAATATTGAAATAGATCCAAAGAATATTGAACTGTTTAATAATTTTGTACTTATTATAGAATTAGGATATCTCCAACACATCTGAGTTCTGATTTGTAAGGATTTATGAAATTCAATATCTTGTTGATTATAAATGTCAAGGAGAGTTAATTTATCATCATCTTGAGAATAGATTGTATAATGCTTGGGGAAGATCTTGTTTTTCTTATCTTCAATATCAAGATTATTCTTGTAATGAATCAATAATCCTAAATCATTATCTTCTCTATTTCTATAAGCTTCAATGAATACTTGTGGAGGTAAATTAGTTATAAAATCACAAGGTAAAATAACAAAATTCTCCATGAATTTATGAGAAGAATTCTTGAACAATTCAAATAATATAGGACCACTATGATCAGTATTTATTTCAACAACTTCAATCATACACTTGTCCTCTTCCTTCTTATTATTATCTTGATAAGTGTCAACAGCGGATTTTATCCCATCGTAATCTTCAGCATTACTAACTACGATAACATGAGGAAAGAATCCTAATTGACACCAATCCAAAACATATTCAACCATGGGACGATTCCCCACGGGGATTAATGCCTTGGAAATACCATTGACTCGAGTCTTATTTCCTGATGTTAAGGGGAAAAGGGATTTCCCCAGTCCACAAAATATAATTGCTGTAAATTCCATATCAATTGGATACGACGTAGTCTTATAAATCATCTTTGAATAATTTTTTTTCAAATAGCGTTGGTAAATATATGTGGATTATATGCAGGACACGAATATCAGGTATCAAGCAAGGTATATTAAAACAATCAAATGAAGTTGAAAGTATATAATTAGTGACTTAATAAGTTTATCTGATATGATGAATGAAAAGTTTTGGAAAATTCTTGGGATTAAAGTATAATTATGTATGTCAAGGTTATGAGATGAATATTCCTTGGTATCACGTGATTATGTCGATTAGAGTGAACAATTATATTCAACAAGGTTACAATTAATGTATAATAAAGTATAACTTGTTGTTCATGTAATATGTAAAGCGTCTTGCCTTTAAATGCTTCCTGATTTTGAACAGTTATGTAAACTGGTTGATGTATATGGTATTGTAAATCACGTGCAACCAGTCGTGTACTTTGACCAAACAATTTGTCAACATTTTTGCCATTAGAAAAAACAGACTTGAATATTGCCACTGTTACTACACGCAAGCTATAATTCAATTACCATGAGTGCCGATGAAAATGATGCTCTTTTAGCATTATCCACAGAAGACGATATCACAACTTCCACCACCAGTGATCCAGAAAGAGAACGCAGTTTATCCAAATTCAAAGATAAATTATTAGAACATCGGAAATGGGATTCTCGATTAAAACAATTACGACTTTCAATTCGAGATTTAGAATCTGATTATCAAAAAACTGAAAATGACATTAAGGCGTTACAATCCGTGGGACAAATCATTGGTGAAGTTTTAAAACAATTGGATGATGAACGATTTATTGTAAAAGCATCAAGTGGTCCCAGATATATTGTAGGTTGTAGAAATACCATCAAGAAATCAAATTTAAAAAATGGAATTAGAGTCTCATTAGATATGACTACTTTGACAATCATGAGGATCTTACCTCGAGAAGTAGATCCGTTGGTTTATAACATGACTAGTTTTGAACCAGGAGAAATCTCATTCAATGGTATTGGAGGATTAAATGATCAAATTAGAGAATTACGTGAAGTTATTGAATTGCCTTTGAAAAATCCTGAATTGTTTACTCGAGTAGGGATTAAATCTCCCAAGGGTGTTTTGTTATATGGACCTCCAGGAACTGGTAAAACTTTATTAGCCAAAGCCGTGGCGGCTACTATTGGAGCTAATTTTATATTTTCTCCTGCTTCTGCAATTGTTGATAAATATATTGGAGAATCAGCCAGATTGATTCGGGAAATGTTTAGTTATGCCAAGGAACATGAACCTTGTATTATATTTATGGATGAAGTAGATGCAATTGGTGGAAGACGTTTCAGTGAGGGGACATCGGCCGATCGAGAAATTCAACGTACACTTATGGAATTATTAAATCAAATGGATGGATTTGATTCTCTCGGACAAACAAAAATCATTATGGCAACAAATAGACCTGATACGTTAGATCCGGCATTATTACGTGCTGGTAGATTAGATCGGAAAATTGAAATTTCATTACCTAATGAAAGTGGTCGATTGGAAATTTTTAAAATTCATACTAGTAAAGTATCAAAATTAGGAGAATTTGATTTTGAAGCTATGGTTAAAATGAGTGATGGTTTTAATGGGGCTGATATTAGAAATGTTGTCACTGAAGCGGGGTTCTTTGCTATTAGAGAAGATAGAGATTATATTTTACAAAATGATATGATGAAAGCGGTAAGGAAGGTTGCTGATGTAAAGAAGTTGGAAGGGAAGTTGGATTATGAGAAATTATAAGCTTAGCTGAGCGATAGCGAAGTTAAGCTGGTGCGCTACCTCACAGTGTGCGAGTAGCCTCTGGTGCTACATAAATATTCATTCTTAAATACAAGCATTATTTGATATTGAGCTTAACTGAGCGATAGCGAAGTTAAGCGAGTCTGTAGTCTTTATTTGGTGCTTTTGCCCCAAATATATCTTTACATTAACTTAAACCTGATTTTGATTTCGATGCTCTTTCTTTGGCATATCTTTACAGTCAGTTTTAAATTTAATTTATTTCAATATAACTCTCTTTAGATCTTCTTTTAATCCTCTGCGTCTTTTCCCTGGCACTGTAATTTCACAATGGCCGTCCAATCCTACAACCACTTTTTGTCTTAGTATGTACAAACTATTTACAAGCCCACATTTTTGAGTCAGCCCAACTACTCAACCCATCGCTACGCTCAGGGTTTCGTCTCTACTTGTCTTGTATTACTAGGTACAAACTATTTACAAGTCAGCCACATTATTGAGTCAGCCCAACCTTTACTCAACCCATCGCTATGCTCTGGGTTTCGTCTCTTACAAACTATTTACAATTTTTCTGGATGGTTAATACTTGATAATCCTTGTAAATGTTTCAACATTGCCTCATTATCAATCTTATTAATATGTTCAGCCATCTTTTCACCAATCAAATCCTTCATTTCTTGAGTCAATGGAGTCAATTTCTTTTCAGGTTTATTCTGTTGTTTTGCCAAATAAATCTTTTGTTCTTTGGTCAAGGGCATTCCTGGATGATTTAATTTATATGCATGTAATGCTGATAATTTTCTAGTTTTAAATTTTGAATATGGATTTCTAAATTCTCCCAAGGCATCAATGGGGATTGGTGGGTGACCTATAGTTTGAAATTCCCAAGTTTTCTTTAAAGTTAATTCTTCATTAGTACTCAATTCCCCAGCTTCAATTTCTGAAGGTGCAGGCCAGGGGATTTCCACAGTTTCATGATGCTTGACGAATCGTTTAGGTAACCATTGTCTGTACCTATCATCATAATACTCATCCTTGAGTACAACTTCATCAGCGACAACATAACGGGTCTTTCCCAGTTCATCTTTTTCCTTCCCGGCCAATTTTATCGAACTCATAGGGATGAATTTGGGAATATCAACCACATGGGATGTTGTCCCCTCGGTCCATCTTGATTTAGGCAAGATTCTTTTTTCAGTATGATTTGAAATCATAACTTGATTATATTCACGGTTATACAGGTACACTTGAGCAATTGTACCTTTGTGTTCACCTTCAGCAACATAAACAAGATCATTTTGCGTGATTCCAGCTTGGAAATCGGTTTTCTGTTGGGATTTGGGGAGTTTGTAAGGGGTGAAGTTTTCAAATGTAGGCATGGTTGCTCCTTGAAGTTTCTTTTGCCAGTATGCTTTGATTGGACCGGAATATTTTTCAGGATTTCTTACAAACCTGCTTTTGGAAGCGGGTGACCAGGACATGATAGTTTAGATTCTTTTAGTTCCTGAGCGATAGCGAGGGGACTAACTTAATATTTGAATATAATTTCAAAGATAGTACCTGAGTATAGTTTAAGACAAACTATAGTTGAAGAAAAATAGAAAAAATTTTAGTTGATTTTTCATTGAGATATTGAGTGGTGCACGACTTTTACTAGATATACCTGATACCTAAACAGATACATTTAAGATACAATTAAACAGATATACTTTGACAAGGGTGATTATAAAGAACTAGATATTATACATTGATGGTACATGAACTCAACTATTCAGTACAAATTTTAATAAACTCTTGTTCATTAACTATAATGTTTGTTAGTATCAAAGTTTGAGTATATAGTGATAAAAGTTAGTACTTACTCTCACCATCTTCATCTAAATCAAATTCATCAATCATGGCTCTTAATTCTTCATCAGTTAAATTCTCGCCTAAATCCTTGGCAATCTTTCTTAAATTTCGTAATGAGATCTTCCCCGTGTTATCTTCATCAAATAATTTAAATGCCCGTCTTATTTCATCTAATGGATCTCGATCAAGTATCATTTGTCCCACAACTTTAAAGAAATTATCATAATTGATTAAATTGGTCTCATCGGTATCATATTCATTTATGATATCCAACACTTCTCGTTTGGATAATTCAAACCCAAGAGCACGAAATGCAACTTTAGCTTCATGATAATCGAGGTATCCATCTCCATTCATGTCAAATATTGAAAATGCTTCTCTGATTTCAAGTTTCTGTTCCTCAAGTAATTCCTGTTTGAGGTTGGATTGAGTGGACACTGCAGGAGTGGTTCTCTTGAATGGACTCCCTGAGTTTGTCTGATATTGATCCAACTGATTCTTTCTGTTCCCGAATGACATGGTTGTATGTTAAATAAGTTTGTTGTTTATTTACAAGATTTTTTTTCGTTTTCATACGCGTAATATCAACTACAAAAACAAAAGATTAGTTGTTAGGTAGTAACCATACATAGTTTATGTATCAAATTGGGTCGAAGGTTGTGATCAAGAATACACCGGGGGTTATCAAATTCATAGGTCCTACCCAATTTGCACCTGGGTTATGGTATGGTATTGAATTATCCCTACCAAATGGGAAGAATAATGGAAGTGTAGATAATATTGCATATTTCCAATGTGAAACTAACCATGGGATATTCATACGTGAAAGTATGCTTGAACCAAACACAACTCTAATTGATAAATTACAACAGAAATTGAAAGTGATAACTGGAGAAGTACAATTATATAAACAAAAAATTGAACATTATGAAATAGTTGATTCTCAATTATCTATGAAAACTACTGAGAATGATTATTTAACTAGGGTTAATCAAGAATTGAATGTCAAGTTACAAGAATTACAAGATAGGTATACGCAATTGGACCTGGAATATAAACTAGTTCAAGAAGAATTGGAGCTTGAGCATGAACTTGGTGCTGATTCTTTAGTTGATCGGAATAAACAACTTGAAATAGGGTTGATTAATTTAAAACAACAATCCGGAGAAGTAGAACTGAAGTTACGTGAAGAAATCAATAAACTTAAACAATTAGCTGATGTTCCTAAATTTGAAGAATTAGAACTGATAATTGAACATTTAACTCATGAAAATCATGAATTTTCAACCAAGGTAACTTTATTGAATCATACTATTGATGAATTGAATGAAATGCATGAATTAGATAAACAACTTGAAGAAAATCAAAAACAAATTGAACTAGATTTGAAAAAACAACTACAGAACTTGACTAAACAAATTGAATCAGATCAAATCAGAATTATGCAATTGGAAAAGAAGAATCGGGAGTTGTTGCAAACTACCAAGGAAGATATCCTGACAGATTTTGAATTAGAATTAAAATCCACTCAACAAACAATCCGAGATTTAAAACTAAAGTCTAAATCAGATTCAATAAAACTTGAATTATTAGAAAATAGATATAATATCCTACACCAAGCCAATGAATCGGAAATACCATTAATTATTCTGGATTTGACAATTCTAAAAGGCAAGTTCCCATTGAATTCACCTAGTCAATTATTTGCATTTTATGTCTTACTGGAATTACAACAATTCCACCAATTTATTCTCGAATATAATTCAACTCAAGTTGAAATTAAACCTAACTTTGACCTAACTGCAATAATTGAGTTTATTAAAGGTGATGATTTACATCAGGGATTAATTAAAGAGTTCACACAAATCATCCCGTTAATTCATGACATTGTTCAACATTTGAATTGGAATGAACCATTGATTAATAATTTATATGCCGGATTCATTATCAATTTACAACAATTACAATATGAATTTATAAATGGAGTTTCTGATTTACAATTAACACAGGATGTTCAAATTATAGATATGACTAAACAAGTTATATTTCATGATGTACCTAATATATATATCGAACAAATTAATCAATTTGTTTTGGATTTATATACACGAGTGAATCTGGAAGAATCTGGGAGTGTTGAACCACCACCGGTTTTTGAAATTACATATGGTGATCCAATTAAACCTTCGGAGGTAGCGAAAGAAGCAGTGATAGTAGAGGAAGAAGTAGAACCAATAGACACTTCATTAATCTCCGAATTAAATTCAAAAATCTTACAAAAAGATCAACAAATATCTGATCTTAAATTAAATATTGAAATGTTGGAACAAAATATGAAATCATTAACAATACAACATTCAAAAAATTTAACCCAATTACAAGAAAAACTTTCATTACAAACTCAACAAATTGAAAATTATATCCAACACATTCAAACTCTTGAAAAATCAAACGTTCAACTTCCAACAAAACAAACATTCCCCGATTTAAAATCACAAATTGAATATAATGAAAACTTAACTCTTCAAGAACAAATATCTCACATGAGACAAATAACAATGATGAAATTAATCAAACCGACACAAGATTATCATTGGTTAAAACCACAACCAAGGGTTAAACGGATTGAATCTCGTTTATTTCAATTATCTCGAGAATTACGAACAATTGCCATGGATGTGAAAGGAGTGAGGATTGGGAATAGGGATTTACCTCGTTATGTTAATTTGGTGATTCAGGAAAGGTTTATTAGATACAAGGCACAACGTGATGTACTACTAACACCCAATACCTGAGCGATAGCGAGGGTGTTGGTACTTTTGTTGATATATCACATTTCTTAGAGTGAATTATTCGACTCAATTGTTTGATTCTCGATTTGCTTAGGGTTGGTACTTATCTTGGAATAAGTGTTGATGTGTACTCATGTTGTTTCTGGTACAGCTATTGGTCGGGTACTTCTGTTGATAGCAAAAGTGTTAAGGTACTTGTGTTGTTTCTGGTACAGCTAGTGGTCCAGGGTTATGTACTTCTGTTGGCATGGCTATTTGCTGGTGTGAATATATTGTTCTAACAATTTCGCTATCGCTCAATTGTTAGGTCGCTCACGCTCCTGTTTTGGCCACTTTGTCGCTCAATTGTTAGACTCCTTCGCTATCGCTCATTGTTAGACTTTTGTCCTTCGCTATCGCTCAGGCTGCTTGGCCACTTTGTCGCCAAATCAATATGTTCTCTTGGATACAACCATTCAAGAACAACATAAATAAAAATATCAACAATAACACAAATAACATATAATTTCCCAGCAATCACCCCACAATAATAATATTTCTCTAATCGATGAATCATCAGTTTATTTGGAACTTGGACCAGATGATAAACATTCTCAGTTCTTCTAGCGATATCTTCCCAACTATACATCTTACATACAATATCATGAAATTTAGAAGTATCAATTTCCCCAATTAAATCAATTGCTTTCAAAGTTTCCCTAATCAAAGAATCCTGTTCTGGTTTAGCAAATCGGAATATTTGCTTGGGTAATACCTCAGGAATCCCTCCTACATTCGTAGTAACCACGAATAATCCACACGAGGCCGCCTCCACAATAACCGTGCCGAATGCCTCCGTTAACGAAGGATGTAAATAAATATCCCCTTGAATCATAACATCTCGAACTTGTTCATGTTTAATCGGACCTATTAATTTCACTCGATCTTGTAGGAAATATTCTTCCCTCATTTGTTGCAATTCAAGAAACTTAGGACCATCTCCCGCAATTAAAAACTTAACCTTGGGTTTCAATTTACATATTCTTGGTATGATCGCCGTAAGTAAATCTGCCCCCTTATTAGGAAACAATCTCGTAATCACGACAATCGTAACATCCCCCAGCAGTTTCTTCTCTCCAGGTTGGAAATCCCTCGCGATAACCGCATTGGGTATAACGGAAACATCCACGGGATCAAGTGATGCCCGTAACACAGTATTCTCTTTACACGTATGAGAAACACAAATAACATGACCGACATCACTCAAGGTGAATTTCAACGCCTTGTTACCTAATATCGACCCAACGTCCGCGAATCCAAATAGCGAATGATCAGTGAAGATTGTCCGAAGTCCCATTGTCTGGGCATGGAATATCGCCTCGTGACAAAGACTACTTAATGAACCATGTCCATGCACGATCTCAATTGATTCCCGAATGAAAATGTTCCTGAGAATGGGGAATAGCAGGAATACCGTCGGGAATGTTGAACTTCGATAAAGGATAAAGAATGGAATGTAGTATATTTTTAATCCATTGGTTAGAGTACGTACCCCGGTACGATTGGAATAATGATGTGTGAGGATTGTTACTGAATGTCCTAATTCAATTAATTGTTGTGAGAGATGGTATACGTGGAATTCAACACCTCCGGGTTGGGGATAGAAGAAATCTGTTACCATTGCTATATTATACCCCATGTTGACATTAATATAAAGTGTAGAATAGTTGGAATGGATTGGACTAAGGAAAAATTAATCTGCACGGCTAAATATTTATATGCGCTACCAGTTGTAAATTGATTTTTAGGGTTGATTAAGAGTAAACATGTTCCTTTAAACAGTTCAATGGTAGGGTTTTGCATGGTTTAGGCTGTCAGTTTACACGAAATACTAATTGGTTACTATCCTCTCTTGCAAGTCATGTTAATTACTGCAAATTCTCAATATCTTTACATACCTATATATTTTACAAGGATTAATTGCTATGCCACCAGTTGCTAGAGAACAAATCGTTTATTGCTTTACAAATTAGATTCAATAATCTTGCTACTTAAAAGTAATGTTCATTCTATACAAATGCTTCCCTTGGTAATGTTGGTGCTGAATTTTTAAAATTCACTGAACATAAATTATAATCCCAATTACTTTGTTCACAAAGCATAATCCCATATTGAATATTCAATTTCGTCTCAGCCAACACTTTAATCAACAATTCTTGTTGGATTGGATTCAATCTACTTTTAATCTCCGCGGGCAATTCCGTAGTTGGAGGAGGGGATTGTGCTGGTGTGGCAGTAGTACTACTTGCACTAACTGGTGCAGATATCTCCAGTCTATTCCAGGCAGGAATACTTGAGAATGGTCTGACAGTTAATACATCACTGGCAACAATCATACTTCCATTAGGTCCAGGGATAACCAAGAAAATCCGATCAAATGATTTCTTACTCAAGGGGATCTTCTTATTATATTTCTGAGGTTGTCCATATCTACCTCTTGTTCCAGTATTTGTATTCAATGAATCTAAATTATCTGGTTCGGCAATTTCTTCAAATGAACCATGAATTATAATCATGATTCCATTCAAGGGCAGATAGGTGAAACTTTCCATACTATACATCTCAGGTTTATTTATTAAATCATGATGAGTTTTAGGTAATTGAGTAAAACTTTTAAATATTTGTTCTTGTCCCACGGATAATTTTGATTGTCGAGCTTTTATTGAAGATACTCGAGTTAAATTTCTTGAATTATGTAAATAATATCCAAAATCAGGGGGATTCTGATCTAATAAATGTGGATGGGCTGAATCTAATTGCATGGAGAATTGAGATTCATTTTGATATAATACCATTAAATCAGCTCGATTTAAATCCCAAAGTTTGAAATAATTGGTGATGAAATTAGTAGCTATATTTCTAATATTATCATCTTGGAAAAACATAGGTTGTATGGCATCAAATGGGAATGTTAAATTTACATTCAAGGCCGATTCATTTCTTAATACTTCACCATTTAACACGACTAATCGGGGGAAAGATCGCATTAATTCTAATTTAATCAGATGTAATTCATTATGATTATTCATAATTGGATTCTCAGTTAACACCAATTCTCGTAAAAAGTTTAATTTATGTTTCCAAGATTCAAATACTCGAACCCGTTGGAAATTATTATTATGTAATGAAAGATTTTGTAATTTAGGAAATGTTGTAGCCATGGTGGAAACTGTTTGTAAATCATTCAATTCATTATTTGACAAATCAACACTAACAACATCTAATTTTAAATCATTAGCAATCTTCATTAATGCTGGGAAGAATTTTGAAGTTGTTGAAATAGATCCAAAAAATCCTTGACTTGCTAATGTAGGATCTTGTTTAACATTACTTAAATTCAATAATTTAATTTCAGGTTGATATCTTAATTTTAAAAAATGACTTATAGTTTCAATGGTACTCATGGCAGCTCCACCTGGAGCTATTTGATTTGAAAGTGTTGAAGAACCTTTTGAAAACCTTAATGCTTGTCCAGCAAATCTAACACCATTATAATCTGTCAATTGTTTAACTTGAGCTTCAGATTTGACATAACCTTTTAAAATACCCGTAGTTTCATCAACACTATAATTTGACACAACAACACGACATTTTCTGGAAATGAAATTTATACATTCACTCAGACTTGCTCCATTCCATCCCATAATTTCAATCGGGATTGAATTAGCAGCCACAAATGCATCAACATTTTGTTGTTGATTTTGATGTTGTTGCTGTTGTTGGTTATTGTAACCTCCATGGTATCCTCCACCTCTGCCTCTACCACGATAACTCATTTTGTTGCAAATATTGATGAGGTTGTTGTTGGTTGTTTGTCTCCAGAAAAATTTGATATTTGTAAAATGTTTTGAACAGGTGCACGACCTGTAAATTTAAGTGATACTTTACATACAATATACTTAGGATGTACTACACACACTATACATACAATAAACTATTAACTACTAGTTATTCTTGTCAATTAATTCACCATTGACAATTTGATCATTTTCATAAAGTTTCCCTACGATTAG
>JAKTZF010000010.1:0-31027 GCA_030705235.1 Spathaspora jeffriesii
GATCATATGACGGCTTATTTCACCAAAAAGACTCCCGTATATAAAGTGCATTTTACAAGACGGAATTTATGTCTTGCTGGTGGTGCATTTTCAGAGTAGATTTGTGTTATTGTAATATATTGATGTTGTAAAAGAGAAATGTAGAGAGATTCAGATATGTAGATCCATAGTTGTGTCTATCTAGATATGCCCAGGGCTTCTATCGAGGTCTGATTTACGTATCAACGGCAGTCTCGGAAGGTTTAAATAACCGAATGCAATAGCCGTTTAAGATCTTACTAATTATGACAAGAGGCACAAGTATATAGCAACTATCTTATGTTTACTAAATTGAAAAATGAAGTTTGCTAATAAACCTAAAGTTTAACTACTGAGGCATGGTAAATTCTACATTCTACATCACTGACATAAGAATTCAAATGCGTTAATCTTGCAAATGGAAACTTCTGAACTTTTGGTGAAAAGTACTCATCCTTGCAGCCCTTTTCATTCATATACTATTTATCGTTGGAACAAGTATCTCTCCTTAAGAACGTGTATTCCGACATTGTTCATAACCTTTTTTAATTGGTAATTGCAACTAAGGTTGTGAGCCATTCCAACTGTCAATGGCACCATCTCTCTATTTGACACACGTTGCAAGTGTAAAATCGGGTCATTCTTGATATTAAACCATTATAAATACCTCAATAATCTAAAGCCACCCCCTTGTAAATTTATTTCCAACTTTTATAGGTTTAAACAATGAAATATTCATCAATATTACTTACGTTATCGACATTAATTGCTGTTCAAGCTGCTTCTGAAGATCTGTCAGAAGGAGCTAGTGCCACCGAAGAAGATGCTTCTTCATCAAAGAAAACAAGTTCTTCATCCGGGACTTCATCTTCTACTTCTTCAAAAAGGAATGATGGTGGGTTGGATGGTGTCCATGGACTTGCTGCCTTAGCTGCAGGATTGTTATTATTATAATTGAACCAATATTAATTTGGCTTATGACAATATTTTACCCCTACGTAATTATTTAAAATTGCTATTCATAGTATAATTACGATAGAATATATGAGATCATTATTAATTGTTTGTAGTTAAGTGACGTATGCATTACTTCTTAAAATTGTATTACTGGAAATAAACCAAGCTGAATGTATATAGTTTGCGGTTTTTATTTCATTTCGTCACTTGGAAATATTATATTTGAGTAAAAACAATGATGTAAGAAAGGGATGAAACCACAGTTATTATTGTTACAATGTGTTTTATTTGTATAGCTGACCCCTGTACTATTCTTGCATTAACTTGCTTGTAATGTCGTACAAACAGCTTAAATGAAATTTAGACAAAAAGTTTCAAAATAGAATAAATTTACAATAAAACAACCAGACAATTATGAAGTTACTGTGGATAGTGGTTTAATATACAGGTGTAATAACAACAATAAGAATCAATGATATAATATTGATTCATTTATCCTGTACGTTGAACTATATTATTTCAGATTATTTTTTATGAAATTATTTAGTGATTTTCCACTATACATGTGTGGGGTGGAACCGCCTCATTTACGTTAACATGACTAGTTCAAGAGGAAATAATTATATAAAAAGGTCATCATCTCCCCCTTAGACAAATTTCCATACCAACATTAAAACTATTTCAAATCATGAAGGTTTCATCAACATTAATTATCCTTGCCAGTGCAACTGCAATCTATGCAGTAGATGCTTCCGACGTTAAATCAGTAGCCACTGCTGTAGCTTCAGATGTTAAATCAGTAGCCACTAATGTAGCATCCGATGTTAAATCAGTAGCTACCAGTGCTGCTTCCGATGTTAAATCTGCCGTATCTTCAGCCACAAAGACTAATGGCGCTGCCGGTGTTGCTGGTGCTGGTGCTGGTGGTTTGGCTGCTATTGCTGGACTTTTGTTATTATAAGTGTTTCTATTTGTATTTAATATATACTTTATGTGTAATCAAATATATAATTGTAATTATTTAACTGGTTGAATTGAGCTAAGGGATTTTTGCAGTAAATCCTGCACAATGTCCATGGGGCTTATACATATTCTATATCACCAATATACCACCCCTGCATCAAACAAATATCAAATACACATCTACATCTACATAATCATTCTCAATCTATAATCACATGGGATCTTGGTAATTGGTATGAAGTTGAGCCTTGTTGTTTTCAATTACGGAGAAAAAGAACTTCTAAGGTATGATTTACGGTGTTTTCAATTTATTTTTAGCATTACGTGAACAGCTACCCCAATCGTAATCTCTAATCATATAAAATAGGTCTTTATCTCATCATCACTTTTCATATTGACAACTCATTCATTTCTTGTCTTTATAACTCATTGAAAACTTTAAATGAATTTTATATTATCATTAATTGTTGCAATATTTACCCTCCTGCATATAGCCCAAGCAACCCTTCATACTACAACATATTTAGATGGAATTGGAGGATTTTATCAATTTGGTAATGCTGAAAATAATACAGTGCCTATTGTTCAAACAATAACTGTAAATGGTGGTAATAAAGTTATTGGTGGTGGATATGGATTATTCATTTTGGGATTAGTGTTGTTATAGTTATTCATTGAGATGGTATGAGATTTTATAAAGTAACTACAAGAATTTTAGTTAGGTAATTATACAACCATGATCAAGTTTCACGGCATAGCAAAAAAGCAAACTTGTTTATCTGAACGAGATTATATTGACACCGATTGCTTTTGGCAGACTGTCATATTGTGAGAGAGCTCTAGCAGATGGTAATTTGGAAGGATTAAAGTTATTCATAAGTTTTGCTAGTAGTTTGGTAGGTAATATCTAATATATAGCATTATTCAATATCTATATTTCAATACTAATAGAAACTGTTTAGATAGGCGTCGTTCAGTCAAACTTTTGAATTTTTATTTTTTTGCGGCCATTTTATTGTCTATAGTAATTTCTTACCCTGCTGTCCTATAATAATATACAACCCTACATGGTTAATTGTCAAATTTTGTTAAATAGTAAGATTCAATATATATCTTCATTTATATTAAACTATAGACCAAGTTTTAAAAAAATCTTTCAGAATTTACTTTTACCTATACTATTGACATAAGGAACGATTACAACTGGAACAGATATTCCGACATTCTGAGGCTGAGCTTAAATCATCCCGCTAATTAACGAATTGACGGGATTAATTCCATCCAATCCTTTTCTTTCGGTTATACCAATATTTCTATTCTTGGTTAGTTAACTTTTTGTGAGGAATTTCCTAATTAGGAAAGTACTATGGAAAATTTCGACATTTATCCTTTATTACTTTCCCAAACATGACAATACATTAGTCATGATTAAGGGATAAGCAAAAGTATAAATAGCAATACCTGTACTTGCATGACGCCATCCCTTAATTCCTATATAAAACTTGTAAAATTCCCAAACTTTCCAAATATCCAATTCATTTCTTTCTTCATCAATAATGAAAACTTCAAACATAATCACTCCAATTGTCGCCCTCGGAATAACTGTTCACGCAGCTGAACCCAATCCTCAAGATGTTCATTTCTTGACGGCATTGGTTAATGATTTCCAAGATCATAAAACGGAATATTTTCAATTTTTCGCCACGGCCACGGCTGTTCCTGCTGACTTGGCCCCCTTGGCAACTCATGTGTTGACATATACTGATGATTCATATACTACGTTGTTGGCTGAGACTAGTATTGACATTACGGGATTGGAATCCTATGTCACGAAACTTCCATGGCATACTCGAATTGGGTTTGCTGGTGTTGGTGGTGCGGGAACTGTCACGGAACATGCTAATCATACCGGGACTGACACTGGTACTGGCACTGTCACTGAAACGGGCACGGGGGTTCCTGCTAATGTTACGGTTACGACTACTCCTACCGGTGAAACCTCACCTACGGTGCAAACATCACCTACGACACATACAGTTACGACAACTACCGGTCCAACCACTACTCCTACTACTACCACGGCTACTGGTACTCATACTGAGACGACTGGTACTCATACGGGTACTGGCCATGAGACTGAGACGGTTACTACTCCAGGGGCAGGGGCTTTGGTTTCGGTTCCTTTGGGGGGACTTTTTGGTGTGGTTGCGTTTGCCATGTTATAAGCTGGCGTTAATTATTAATTATTAATTTTGTTTTTTGTTTGGTGTTTTTTCGTATATAGTTTTAATGCAATATTTCAATTAGGTTTATCAAGCACTTGTCGAAGACAAGTGGGTATTGTAGTTTCTTATTGCAAATAGATTTTCAAAAGGTTGCAAAAAAAGAGAGCGTTGCGAGAAAATTTTTCACAAGTTTACTTAAAGATGATAGAATTGTGCATGTCTCTTAGAATGTTTCTGTCATGTAGGATAGATAGATGTGTATTTGTGTACAGAGTTCATACTTATAATGTAGATATTCGTCCAAATGAATATAGTGTTAATGAGAGTGTAGATACATGTATAGAAATATATAATGTAGATGAGTGTGTAGATGAGTGAGTATATATACACGTAGATATGTATATAGTGTATATATGTATATACTGTAGATGTGTAAATATAGTGCTGTGTTAAAACGGAGCTGTCATGAATAATAACAAATATTTAAGATTCCATAAGAAATTATCTAAACAATCAATAGGAATATCATGATGTTCACATTTAACAGATGGACAAAGTTGTTGATATAATTTTGTAACATTTGTAATTAAAACTATTAGATTTTTATTTAATAATTTAATTCCATATTCAAATTCTTGATTCATAAGAATATATTTTACTCCTGGCTTGGTTAATTTCTCAATATTGTTTGGACTATAATATAATGGGAATTTGAATGGATATTGAATAGTTGTTGATTTTGTAAGGGGATACAGATTTGAAATTGCATCGATTATATAGTTTTGACTATTGATAACAACCATATCATATTTCAAATGGGTGTTGGTGATATAAGCGAGGATATTTATGAGTGATATGATATATGATAATCCAGTGTTGATTTGGGAGATTTTAAATTCATGCCATTGGAATTGATTTTCAAATGTTGGTTGATAATATGAGTTTTTAAGCGAGGTTGTGTTATAATAACAGATATTTAAAAGTTCGTTTGTATCCAGAGGGAATTGAAAACCTAATATTGAGAATTGAATTCCTGAGATGTTTTCAATGGGGAGTATTTCTTGAATGTTTTGTGCAAGGGTTTGTAAATAAGTTAGAAGTTGAGGGTATTTGGTTTGAACAAGTGACGTATGAATGGGTTCAATTTCTGATTGATATAATTCAATTTGATTTATTGTTGTTTCAAATGTAGTTGATAGTTGATTGAATTGGTTGATCTTTTGTTTGGTTTGAATTATTTCCGATAATATTGAATCATTAATTGAATTTGTTTTAGCAATTGCATGAGATAGTGTTGAACATTGTATGGATAATTTTCCCGAGATTGTTGATATGTTGTTTATATTATTTGGATCTTGAATTATATGGATTTTAGAATTGATTTGATTAATTAATTTTAATTTGGAAGTTGTTAATTCTTTTAATGATCGGGAAAGGTTTATAATTGTTCGTATTGAATCAAAGGAATATGATTTAATTGGTTCTAAATGATGGACAGAACTATTAACATTAACATGTTTCTTTCTTTTTAATAAATTATATAAAGTATACCAAGTTCTATTCTTTATTTGAAATATTATTGAATTTGGTTTAAATGTTTCTTCTTCGATATTGTCACCAATTTCAATCCAATTAACACCTAATTTCAATTTATAAACAGCTAATAAATGCCAGGGAGTGGTTGTATTCGAAGATATATGAACTTGAGGACGACACCATAGTTTTATAATTATCTTATAAGTATTAGGTAATTCCGGGATTGTAATTCCTTGGAAACAAGGATTTATAGTTGAATATTGGATTTCTGAAACATAAATTACTTTATTATTCAATAAATGAATTGATATAAAACAATCTAGGATTCGTCGATTATTAATATCTATTAATTCAGTGTGATTATTTTCATAATTATCAATCTCAGGTATTGAAGTGATTGTTCCTGTTCTTGGTCGACGTCTTGGAGATGCTCTTATTGTTGTTGATACTTGTTTGTTGTTTTCATAAGTTAGATATAAATTATGAAACCCAATTGATCTAAGATGTTTTAATTTAACTTCAACTTGACTAGTCATGTTGTTATAATATAAGGTGATGGTATATATGTCAAAATCAGCATTAGTACACGACCATCAGTTTTTAAAATTTCAATTTTTAACTTACGAGAATATCAACCAGTAACAACAACATACAACTATAAACAACCTTACTTGGTGAAACATACAATCTTAATTGAGTTATAGTTGTTTACACTGAGATATGTCCTCTGATAAAAAATCAGGTAAATTTGGATTTAGAATATCTTCAATATTCAATCAACCTGCACCAACAAATCCCAGGAATAACCCCATACGATCAGGGATTCCTCCTAAACCAACAACTACAAATATATCTCGAACAAGTATATCTCCAACAGATACAACTGCTACCAAAACATCAACCCCTGCAAATGTATTTACATCTCCTGCGAGAGCTTCCACATCGCCTCAACAGCCGCCTCGAAGAAAACAACCACCTGGTTTAGATCCAGGATTCAATGAAATGCTTTATTTCAATACTCCAAACATAGTCAAGACTTCCCCGTCTCCTGGAGTTGTTGTTCCTAACGTAGCCAGCATGGAAATTGCCAGTGAAACTTCCAGTAAAGAAACTTCCAATAAATCGTTAAGTAGACAACTGGTAGATGCTGGGATTAATTATGATGTGATTGCTAATTTAGAACAAGAAATTGATCAATTTTTAAATGTAAATGACGAGAATGCATCGGTTGAACATCAAGGTCTTGTTAATATGCAATATGATGATTCAAGTTCTAATTCAAGTACAACTAAACCTTTAACTACCAATCGAGAATATTCCACAAGTCCAAGTAAATTTGAATATTCAA
Source organism: Spathaspora jeffriesii (assembly GCA_030705235.1). Classification (NCBI taxonomy): domain Eukaryota; kingdom Fungi; phylum Ascomycota; class Pichiomycetes; order Serinales; family Debaryomycetaceae; genus Spathaspora; species Spathaspora jeffriesii. The sequence continues at coordinate 7,048 of JAKTZF010000010.1, forward strand.
CAAGTAAACCTGGTCCATACCCTGTAGATTACCCTGTTGAAAATCTGAATATTCAATTACCGTTAACTGATACTGATTTTGAATCAGAACAAACAGTTGATATTCAATCAAGATCTTCAACCCCTGATAGATTACCTTTGAAGAAATCCATGTCTGAAAATAGTCCAATTACGAAACAAATCAGACCTATATCAATGACGAAAACCATGTCTGAAACAAACACCAGACGACAACCATCCACACCAAGTTCGGTGCGATCTCCAATAGCTCAAGTCGCCCGAGCAATCCCCTTATCCCTGGATACTTCACTTTATAAATCAAACACCTTATCTTCAGGGTCAGCTCGACATCGACAATCAAGTTCAATAAGTTCAATAATGAGTTCTAATTCATACAAGAATGTCAATTTAGGACAATTGAAAAAAACCTTGAATTTAAAACCTGGTGAAGGTGAAAGGTCAAATTATGTATGGACGATACGAAGAAGTGCCGGGACGGCATTTAATGAAAATGGACCCTCGCGATGGAAATTACCCGTGGGGATATTACCAATTGATAAAACTGCATTATATGAAAATTCCAATGGAAGGTACTTGCGTCTTGGTGTGGCTAGCTCGCGAAAGAAAACAAGTGGGGTTGAATTGAAACATGGACATTTGAAACCGAGATTATTAGCGGCGGAAATTGATGAAGATGATGATGATAATGGATTACAATTAACCAGTAATACTCCACCTATAAGCACAACCACGTCGAATTCAGGCAATAAATCAAGTGTATCACGAGGTAATTCCCTTGCTAGAACAATAACTGATTCTGTACAAAGTACAGAAAGTGAAGAATTGGATAATCGAGATTCAATGTCAACTTCTTCAAGTGTAAGTGATAAATTAGCTTTTGTTACGGGGTTTTATCAACATCGTGGATATAGAGATGATGATAAGGAAGAGAATGGTAGTGTTGATATTGAAGGGAATACTATGATGATGAATGAATATGAACAGAGTTATAGTGATTTAACTGATATGGATGGATATGAAGAAAGACCAAGACTTTATTTGGCGAATCCTGATGATACTGATAGTGAATAACCACTGAGCGAAACCACTGAGCGAAGCGAAGTGGTTAATAGCGAAGTGGTCAACTTGTCTCAATCAGAGTAGTTATTATCTTGTCTCGATCAGAGTATATAGTCTCATTCAGAGTAATATATATTAACTACTGATCGAAAGTGAAGTGGTTAATAAACTTATCTAGGTTAATCATAATATATGAATACGATAACGAAGTAGCTAACTTAACTTGTAGTTATTAAACTTGTCCAGTCAGAGTAGTATATAGTCATAGTCAGAGTAATAAATCCAAACGCTACCATATACACAACACGTGCCACTTATCACCTGACAAATCGTGCACCTACCAAATCCACCAAGTGAGACAACGAAGATTAATTTTCAACACGTCGATCAAAACAACCACATAAACCATCCACTTCAATTGTTTCAATATGGGTGACGTTGGGTATACATTAATCTATGAGCCCAATTCGGCGGTCAAGACTTCGGTCAGTGAGTTCAAAACGTTATTAGAAAAGGGGAAGGATGAAGTTAAGATTGACACCATGAAGAAAATCCTTATTACGATATTAAATGGAGATCCCATGCCTGATTTACTCATGCATATCATTCGATTCATTATGCCTAGCAGGAACAAGGACTTGAAGAAACTCTTGTACTTTTATTGGGAAGTTTGTCCTAAATTAGACGAATCAGGGAAGATGCGTCATGAGATGATTCTTGTATGTAATGCCATCCAACGTGATTTACAACATCCCAATGAATATATTAGAGGGAATACCTTGAGATATTTGACCAAGTTAAAGGAACCTGAATTGTTAGAAACTTTAGTTCCTAATGTTAGACAATGTCTTGAACATCGTCATGCGTATGTGAGAAAGAATGCTGTGTTTGCTCTTTATGCTATTCATAAAGTAAGTGATCATTTAGCTCCTGATGCTGATGAATTGATCTATAGGTTCTTGTATGAAGAAGCTGATGCTGTTTGTAAACGAAATGCGTTTGTTTGTTTAGGTGAATTGAATAGAAATGCTGGATTACAATATATTCAAGATAATATTTCCATGATTGAAACTTTAGATCCGTTATTACAATTGGCATTCATTGAGTTTATCAAGAAGGATTCACAACAGAACCCCAATTTAAATCAACAATATGCTCAATTATTAACTGAGATTGTCGAAAGTAGTTCAAATGTTGTTGTGTATGAAGCAGCCAACACTTTAGCATTATTGACAAGTTCTCCAAGTTCAATTTTATTAGTTGGTGGTAAATTCGTGGAGTTGGCCACTAAAGAAGCCGATAATAATGTTAAAATCATTACTTTGGAAAGAATAAATGATCTTCATAAGAAACATCCTGGGGTTTTACAAGAATTATCTTTGGAAATCTTGCGAGTTTTAAATTGTCAAGATTTAGATGTTAGAAAAAAGGCATTGGAAGTTACACTTAAATTCATCACCAGTAGAAATGTCGAGGATGTGGTTAAATTATTGAAAAAGGAATTAACTACCGCTTCTAATTCTCAAGATGAAAAAGCTGGAGAATATCGTCAATTATTAATTAATGCTATTCATCAAATGGCAATTAAATTCGTGGAAGTTGCTGCTGATGTCATTGATTTATTATTAGATTCAATTGGGAATTTAAATACTACCGCGGCATATGAAGTTATTTCATTTGTTAAAGAAGTTGTTGAAAAATTCCCGGATTTAAGACAATCAATATTGACTAGATTAGTTGATACATTACCTCAAGTTAAAAGTGGCAAGGTTATTCGTGGTGCATTATGGATTATTGGAGAATATAGTTTGGAACAAAGTTTAATTCAATTGAGTTGGAAATATATTAGATCAAGTATTGGTGAAGTTCCAATTATTGCCAGTGAAAAGAAACTGTCGGTAGAGGAAGAACATGAAGAGACAAAGGTCAAACGAGGTCCTGTTATTCTTCCTGATGGAACTTATGCTACTGAATCTGCATTTACTGCTGAAACTAACGATTCTACAACCGATGATTCTGTCACAATAATTAGAAAACAAATTCTTAATGGAGATTTCTATCTAGCTGGAGTTGTATGTTCAACATTGGTTAAATTAATTCTTCGTTTAACTAAACTTGGAACTAGTGAGAAAATCATGAATCCATTAAAGGCAGAAGCATTATTAATTATGGTTTCTATATTACGTGTAGGTGAATCAAACCTTGTCACCAAGAAAATCGATGAAGATTCAAGTGATAGAATTCTTTCCTATATCAAGATCTTGAATGATGAAACTGACATTGATACAATTGAAATTGGATTCCTTGAAGATACAAAATCTGCATTCCGAGCCCAAATCGCCTCAGGAGAATTAAAGAAACAACAAGCATTGGCTAAAGACTTCCATGATAATGCTGAACAAGTGGATGATTCAATTGTATTCCGTCAATTAGATAAACATAATCGAAACAACAAGACTGAAGACACGGATATATCTCTTGATTCCCAAGTTAAAGAAAATTTATCATCTCGATTAAACAAGATATTACCCTTGACAGGGTTTTCCGATCCTATTTACGCTGAGGCGTTTGTAAAAGTCCATCAATATGATGTTGTTCTTGATGTATTACTTGTTAATCAAACAACAAACACATTACGAAACTTATCGGTTGAATTTGCTACTCTTGGAGATTTAAAAGTTGTTGATAAACCCGCCACGGCAAACATTGGACCTCATGGATTTTATAAAGTTCAAACTACAATCAAGGTAAGTTCCGCCGATACCGGAGTCATATTCGGGAATATTGTTTATGATGGCCAACATTCAACTGATCTGACGATAGTTATATTGAATGATGTCCATGTTGATATCATGGATTATATTAAACCGGCAACATGTAGTGAAACTCAATTTAGAAAAATGTGGAATGAATTTGAATGGGAAAATAAAATCACAATCAAACTGCAAATGGATTCCCTTGGGGAATATATGAAGGAATTAATGGCAGGGACAAATATGAATTGTTTAACCGTGGGGGCTACTGATGAACAAGAATGTCAATTCTTGTCGGCGAATTTATATTCAAGATCTCTGTTTGGTGAAGATGCTTTGGCCAATTTATGTATTGAAAAACAACCCCAGGGACCGATTATTGGACATGTTAGAATAAGATCAAAGGGACAAGGATTAGCTTTGAGTTTGGGAGATCGGGTTGCTTCGATTTCAAAGAATAATAAGAAGAAAGTGGAATTAGGGAGGGTTTAATAACCGAGCGATAACTGAGCGAAGCGAAGTTACCAACCAATAACCAAGTTATTAATTAGTAGTTGATTTATATAGCCAACTAGTTTAGAATGTACATTGAGTAAACCATATGAGTATCAGACAGATATATGTATATTTTCTAACCTTACACTTTCAGTAGGGGGATTAAGTGATAGTGATATATTGAGAGACTTGTCTACGATAGTATCTGTAAGTTGGGTTTAGGTAACTATTATGACAAAGTTTAGTTACCCGGTCTACAAACAGAAACAGTAAAGTAATAGAGAAGTTGCAATAATTAGTGCTTGTACGTATGTGTTTATTTGTATGTATATGTGTGTGATATGTACTACGTTCAACAAACTTCGCTATCGCTCAGTTTGTTTGTTGATAAATTCAAGCAACTCATTCCCCGACTTACTAATCAACTTATTATTCTCCACTGTCCTCGTATACAACCCCGAATCAACATGTATACCAAACACACTCACACTCTTTACATCACCCCCATCAACGCCTAAATCCAATTGACAACATAATAACAAAGTATTAAACAATGAATGCAAATCACCTTGCATGAACACGGAACACACACCTGCCATATCCGCCTTATCCAAATATTTCAATCCATATTTATTCTCAAATCCTGTTTTCACAACCATGGATAATTTATAATTGGGGGATTTGAAAGTGAACAAATCGGAATTACCCACATTGTTCAAACGGGCTAGGATGAATCCAAGGTATAACGTTGCTCTTGCTATATCATTGGGTGCGCCGAATAGTGTGATGTATCGATCTATACTGCCTGGAGTTATTTCTGATATTGAGATGTTGGATATGTTGAAATGGGCAAGGTTGGGGGTTAATTCAGACATGGTTTGGAGATGTTCCGCTTCCGAGTTGCTTGTGATTAGGGTGATGTACTGGGTTGTTTCAGGGATGGTTGTTCGGGGATGCATTTTCCGAAGATAGTTGATTACTTTGTCATCGGTGTCGAGTGGTTGTTCGGGTAATTGGTGTCTAGGGATGTTGGTTAATTGATAGGTTTCTTCTGGTGCAGGTGAAGACGGTTTAACAACTTGTCTTTTTCGTTTGCGATTGTACATTAGCTTATTCTTATCCTGGATGTTCAACTAGTGGGTTCTCTTAGGAATACGTTCCCAATCTATTCGTTGATAGTAGGTATAGTTATAGAACTGACTATTGTTCGTTGTTATATCCAGTCATGTGACCTGTTGGACGTGCGAAAACAAATTTAAGGCATCGCATGAATTTTTTCAGACTTAACTTTAATAGAATAATCTACATATCAAGTATAGTAACACCATGGCCAAGAAGGATAAAGTATCAAAGGACGAAGTCAGCGAGGACAATTATGAAAAGAGAATGTCTGCCGTTCTCCCCTTTGCCCAACCCTTAGCCCTGAAGAAACTCAACAAGAAAATATTGAAAACCATTAAGAAAGCATCCAAGGCCAAACATGTGAAACGAGGAGTTAAGGAAGTTGTCAAGGCTTTAAGAAAGGGAGAAAAGGGGTTGGTTATTGTCGCGGGGGATATCTCTCCTCCTGATGTGATTTCCCATATTCCGGTATTATGTGAAGATTCTTCTGTGGTTTATGGATTTATTCCTTCTAAAGAAGATTTAGGTTCTGCGGGAGCTACCAAGAGACCTACTTCTTGTATTATGATTATTCCAGGTGGTGGTAAATCAAAGAAGAATGCTGACAAGACTGATGATTATAGAGAAGCTTATGATGAGATTTGTAAGGAAATGACTGCTGCTGCTCAGTAAACATCTTGTCCATTTTGTATAGTAGATAATTAAACAGTTGAATAAAATAAGTTAAGTAATCAGAGTGACATCTATAGTTGTCAAGTTGTATACTGTAATATCTCTAGTTGTCATTATCAACACTTATATCCTCGTATTTCTCAGCAACAAGAAAAACAAAAACAATTCACAATCAATGACAACAAACACTCAAGATGAAGTAACAGCTGTTGATTACATCACGGCTCAAACTCAGTTAGAAAAAGAAGCACGAGAATTAATGCCCTATGATCCAAATGAATGTACATACACCCAGGGAGAACTTCGACAACCTGTATTCGCCTGTTTAACCTGTTCCAGCAAGAACCCCATTGGTGTTTGTTACTCCTGCTCGATTCAATGTCATTCAAGTCATGAAATTGTGGAATTGTTTACTAAACGTGGGTTTGTATGTGATTGTGGCACCACAAGGATGAATACAGCTTGTAAAATACGATCAGGAAAATTGGAATTACCAGGGGAGGATATCCCTGGTTCCAATTCATATAATCAGAATTATCAAGGTTTGTTCTGTGATTGTCAACGAGAATATGTTCCTAGTGAAGAGACTGGGGATATGCTTCAATGTTATTTTGGGTTTGTATGTGGAGAAGATTGGTTTCATGAACGATGTATCTTGGGAGTTAAATCAATTGAAAAGTTGGAATATTTCCCTGATTTAGAAAAATTTGATGTGTTTATTTGTTGGAAATGTGTTGACCTGTTTAAACGTGTGTTTCAAGAATTGGATACTCCTGAGATTGTATATACTAAATTACCTCATTTCAAAGTGGATACAGAAAAAGAATGGTATGAATTAAAAGAATCATTGCATGAACCAAAAGTTAAACGTATCAAACTTGAAACAACACAACCTTATTCATATTTCTTAAATGAAGGATTTCGAGATCATCTTGAGAAATTATTCTCTGATTTACAACCAGATTCTAAATTATATAAATTCCTTGATAATAACAAATATCTATTTCAAGATGATCCAATATATGAACCAGAAGATGATGGTTCAGATACGGGGTCGATATTGGATAGAGGAACCGATGCATTACATTCATTACCTCGAGAACAAGCCATTGAAGGGTTACAAGCTTATGAACAAATGAAAAGTAAATTACATAATTTCTTTAAACCATTTGCAGATCAAGGTAAAGTTGTAACTGAAGATGAAGTTAGACAATTCTTTGGATCAATGACTGAAGAAAGAAAAAGAAGTAGGTAACTATATACCCTTGAAACACACCAATGAAGCATTATAGCCATGCTAAACCTAAGAACAACTGTTAAGTTTTTACAAACGCACTAACAAACTGTTTATCTATTTACAATACATTGACTTTAACTATACAGAACTCTATTTTTCTTCAGTCTCTTCTTTCTTCTTCTTCTTCTCTTCCAACTTTTTAAACTCCTCTTTCCATACATCATTCCCTTGCTCCCTTGTTAAATCAGGAAACAAAACATCAAATACTTCTTGATACCATTCAACAGGAATAAACTTAACCCCCTGCTTGACCTCGTCGTCCATTTCTTCCAACTCATTTTGAATATCACGAGGATAAATAATCGTATCACAACCATACCTTTTCGCACCCAATGTCTTTTCCTTTAATCCACCCACGGGCAACACTTTCCCCGTGACGGTGATCTCCCCCGTCATGGCAATATTCGCCGGCAATGGCCTCTGTAAAGCCAATGACATAAGACATGAAGTGAATGCAATACCAGCAGAAGGACCGTCCTTGGGGACAGCACCTCCAGGACAATGTAAATGAATATCACCAACTTCGAAAAATCGATTCTCAGGGAATTTCTGAACCATATATTGTTTGGCAAATGCATGGGCGATAGAGGCAGATTCACGCATCACTTCACTTAAGCGTCCAGTTACTTTGATACCAGCGTGACCTGTTCCTGAAGCGATGGAGTTTGTAAGGATGGATTCTATATAGAGAACTTCTCCATTTCCTGATGATGTGAATGCAAGTCCCGAGGCGACTCCTGGTGGGAGGGTTTCATAGACTCGTTCTCTGGTGTAGATTTCGGGTCCAATGTAATCACGGAGTTTATCTGGGGTGATTGTAAGTTTTATGTCGTCGGGAATGACAAATTTAGAAGAACTTGTTGAATCGTCAGATTCAACTGGTTCGTTGGTTTCTTCAGATTGAACTTTAGATTGTTCACTGGTGGCTTTCGCAGATTCAACTTGTTCTGGTGTGGCAGTTACAGTTTCCTTGTCTTGTTTAACTTCTTCCTTGATTTCTGCCTTGACTTCTTCGGTCTTGGCTTGTTCTTTGGCAAGAGCCTCGTCTTCGACTTCGGCCCTTGCTTCCACCTCCTCAACAATCTTCAATGTCGCCTTATTAAAAATCCTCGAAATCAAACTCTTGACATTCCGAACCCCACTTTCTCGACAATATTTATCAATCATTCTATCAACCGTCTCCCTAGGAATAACCACTCTACTTTCATCCAACCCCACCTTGGCACTTTCCTTTGGGATCAAATATTTCTGAGCAATTTCAATCTTTTCATTCTTGGTATATCCTGAAACATCAATAATTTCCATTCTATCTCTCAAAGGAGCTGGGATATTCTCAATATAATTTGACGTACATACAAATAAAATCTTGGAAAGGTCAACTTTTACTTCAATGAAATTATCCACGAATCCATTATTTTGTTCTGGGTCGAGAATCTCAAGTAATGCCAGGGCACCACCGCCTCCACCACCACGAGAATTCAAATCCAATTTATCAATTTCATCAAGCAACATCAATGGATTGGAAGTTTTCGCTTGTTTCAAAGCATAGATTATTCTCCCAGGGATCGAACCAACATATGTTCGACGATGTCCTTTTAATTCATGAACATCGTGTAATCCACCAAGGGCAATCCTGACATAATTCCGATTAAGTGCCTCCGCTATAGATTTAGCAATTGAAGTTTTCCCCGTACCTGGTGGACCCGTAAGACAAAGGATTTTACCTTCTATGTTTCCAGAGACCTTCCCGCGTGAGATGAATTCGAGAATACGTTCCTTGACGTCTTTCAATCCGTAATGATCTCGTTCAAGAATGGATTTGGCATGTTTGATATTGAAGGAGTCTTTCGAGTAGACCCCCCAGGGGATCGAGGTGAGCCAGTCGAGATACCGTTCATGCATCGATCCTTCCATGTCCGTGGGACTGGCAAGGGCAAGTTTATCCTTTTCAGTAGTGTATGCTTCAAACGCCTCCTGGGATAATTTCAAATTATGTTGTTTGATCCGTTGTTCAAATTTTAAAGTTTTGTTTGTGGAGGAATCCCCGATTTTCTTGCGTAATTCCAGAATGAATTCTTTAATGAATGCATTTGTTTGATTCTTTTCTGCCCGTTTACTCAATTCTCGAACGGCTCCCATTTTAAGCAAGCTTGCTTCCAATTCAACCTTGGCTAATTCGATAACTTTCCGTAACTTTACCTCAACATCAAGAGTTTCTAATAAATCTTGAGCCTTTTCCGCCGATGTTGCCAAGTTACCAGCGATATAATCGGCGAATAACGAGGGATCTTCTAATAATTGTGGCGACAAGGGTAATTTATTCCCCGCGCCTGGGTTTGCCTGTTGGATCTCAGCCAAGATCAGTTTAATCCCATCAACCAACAACACAATCTCGGGAGAAGTTTTCTCAAATGGATTATCCTCAACCGGTTCAACACACGCGGTGCTAACATCAAACTCCTTTAAATATGAATTGACAAGAAGTGGACTCTTACTCCCCATCAAACTAGAGATCTTGACTCGTTTATGTGCGAATCCAAGCACGGTAACCCGCGATGTGCCTGGGTTCGTATGCGTTCTAAGCACTTGACAAACAACTCCGATTTCTCGAACACTGTCGATATTATCGATATTATCTTGATCGGGCAGATCGGGGTTTCGAGAGTGGAATAACACGAAATGAGGTTCTCGTTTCTCTTCAATTGTCGCGATTGCTTTGAGCATCTCGGGATTTGTTACTGACATGTGGAAGGTGGCACCAGGTAAGGGTGGACGATGCATGAAATTGATAGCGATCATCGGTGGATACATTCCTGAATCCTCATCTACGCCTGGTGGTTTCGGAGGTTTATCCTCGGATTCAAAGTCGTCAAAGGGTGGTGAATCCGATGGTGGGGTTGAAGGTGGAGGTGGTGCAGTTGATCCCAGTGGTGTGTTTGGATCTATTGATTGTTTGGTTTCGATGGATGATTTCTCGTCATCTTTGTCTTTCTTCTTCCGTGGTGCTCTTTCCTTCTTGGGTTTCTTATCTTCCAGTTCAGGAACTACTTCCTTATCGAGATTCCCATCCTTGTCAAATAAAATCAGATATGCCAAGGGTGGGATTGATGATGTGATGGGTAATTTGGGAATTGTATATGAAATAGGTGGTTGTGAAATTGAGGTTGCCCATCGGAAACTAACCATGGTTTTGTTTCTCCGGACAACCAGTCTAAGATTTCCACATCTAATCATGATTAGGGAAGTTATAAATTGTTGATCAAGTTTTTCAAATATCTTTTCAATTTCAACGGTTTGCCTTCAAGATGATAATTATCACGTGATGTAGGTCATGTGATAATTACAAGAGTATAACCTAGATATCTCTATCCAACGGAATAGTTTATGTTTGCAGAGATTGATAAGCTCAAGTTAAGGTGTAGCTTATATTAGTTGAGCAAGAACAGACATTCAAAAGTCAATTCAGCTTACATTCTTAAGAAGAAGTCTATATTAATTTAATCTAGTTAATACATTGTTTGTAAAGTTCAAGGTCTATATAACAAAATAGCTATGCGGACTGTTCAAGTATAGGCACTATCTGGTTCATATTGTTTGTCTACTCAATAGTAAAGACATTCTTTGGTTTCTTTGGTTCCACAATCAATTCACTGCCCAGTCCCCTCTTCCTAACGGGAGTCATATCATCTTTAAAATTGTCATCTTTATAATAATCCAAATTCTCCTCATCTAAATCATGACTTGGCAGAATCACTTGATTAATTTTCGATTTCCATAATTGTAATTTCTTCTTGGGTTTAACCTTTGATTGTGACAATATTGAACTTGCACTTTCTGTCAAGGTATCTGCCAGAGATGGAAGTGATGATTGATATGTCTTATGGGGGAATTCCGGGGAGGATGTAGGCGACACGGATTTCTCAAATTTATCAATGAATTTAGAAGGGTTGTTCAAACTTATTGATCTTGGATTCAAACTTAATTTACTTGGTGTAGGGGAGAATGTCTCTGATATGAATCGTTTTTTAATTGGTGTAACTTTAGGATTTATGAATGTTGGAGAAGCAGCCAGGGAAATATCAAATAAACCTTTCCTACTAAACTTCCTTACTACCGGTGGTTGTTGTTTTAATTTCAATTTCAATTTTGAGTTTTCTTGTTTTAACAAGTCGAATTTTCCCTGTTGTAATTTCAACAGGGTTGAATGTTCTTGTTTGAGTTTATTGACATTAAGTTCATACTCATTGATTTGAGTTTGTAATTGTTCAAGTTGATTGGGTTTGGGTGTATGTTTCTTTGGTATGGGTTGTTTTTGTAATATACTATGTAATCGTAACACCGCCAATCGTATTAAACTTTTCCGTTGTTGATCTTGATGAAGTAACTCAGTAAGTTCTTGCCTTGTTTGATAATGTCCTGTAATTGTTCCCTCTGGTTCGTCCATACTTAATAACATGTTCACTGTATAAATAAACACTTGCACAAATAAATAAACAAATAATGAGAAAAAAATAAATCAACTATAATCCATCACAGATGAACATTTCTGAAAATAATAGAAAGGAACTTTATGACACAGATGTATATAATGCATGCAATTCCGAATATCACAAGGGTAGATTAATCAACCGAGATTATCTCAATAATTCAACTTCTCATAAACTAATATCAAAACCTCATGGAGCCACATTAATAATTGATAAAGATGCCCAAGATATAGACAAGGTTTATTCACAGCCAGGAACAATTATACCACCTGATGAAATATTAGATATGATGAAACCAGGACATTTGAAAATACCAATTATGGAACCGGAAGAATTACCTGATTCGGAATTATTAAAGACTATCCATTATTATGTAAGTAGGAGATTGAAGAATAACAATAAATATGTTAGAGCCATGGATGAGACGGCATTGTTGGCTATGGGTGTTCTTGTTGAATCTTGGGTTGATCAGTTGGTGAATGAGGAGAGTTGTAAGTTGTTTTTGGATAGTGAAGTTGACAAACTTGACAAGGAACTTGACAGTTTACTGTCAAGTGAACTGGCGAGTGAACTGAATACAGAAGACAGTTCGAGTACATCTGAAGAGTAAAGTAGAAGTGTAATTAAATAGAAGTGTAATTAGAATAACAAAGTATAGTGTATATGTATAGTTTATCTATTAATGTACAATTATTCAGAAGGTTCAGCTGTTAGTTCGGTTGATTCAGTTGGTTCAACTGATTCTGGTTCTTCCGTTGGTTCAACCGATTCTGGTTCAACAGATTCTACAGCAGACTCACTTCTTGCTTTCTTTTCAGCTTCAACTTTTTGTTGATAAATCTTTTCCTTTCCTTCATCCTTAGCCGAAGTATGAATACCAAATACACGATAAAGTAATTCATGAGTATCTTGTTTATTAACCATTAAATTAATATTAGATTTCCCCTTCCATAATGGCAAGAATAAATCTTCCAATCCATCACGTTTCACGGTCAAGAAAGCACATCCTTGTTCCATTTCATCTAATCTAGCACTAAACTCATTGTCAATACCTCTTGTTTTTATATCTTCAATCTTGGGGAATGCTTCTTGGAATAAAACTTCTAATAATTTTAAATTACAAGTTAAATGTCTTCTATCACCAAGTGATCTTTCAATGGTATGTAATGATTCAGTTTGAACTCGCCATGGACAAGTACCCATATCATTCCGTTGAGCTACAAATAATCTAATCCCAGCTTGAATGATTTTAAGTTTTTGTTCGGTAATGCTCAAGATATCTCTGATTATGGGGGAAACATAATAGATTGTTCTTAATGGTTCCCCAGTGGCATTACGTACTAATGTACAATCCTTGGCGAATGTATCTTTAAAATCATAAAATGGCCAACATTTAGCTAATTCAGGATGGGCAGGATCTAAGAAGATGAATGGTTCTTCATTGGCATCTCTTGGTAATTTATCCTTCTTTTGAGGTTTATGAATCACATCAACTTTTTGTTTCTTTTCTTCTTCAAATTCATCTTCAGCAGGACGTTTCAAACCTTCTGGATCTACCTTTTCAAAAACAGTAATGAAAAACCCACCGGTGTTTTGTAAATGAGGATATACTCTAACACATCTTTCTAAATTAAACAAATCAACTTCCTGTTCACTTGGTGGGAATACAGAATCAGGAATACCTTCTGCCCCACGTTGTTTAATCTCCATATCCTTACCAAACACTTTCCAATCACTAATCCCATTTCTTCTAATCAACCCAGGCAATTCCTCACTAACATCAACTAATCTAATTTGTCCACCCCATTTCCTCAATGCTGCAGCTACAACAGCTTCATTTTCAACTGGAGATAATGAACATGTAGAATAAACCAATCTCCCCCCCTTTTTCAACAATTGTAATCCTCGATTAAGGATATTATATTGTAATGGGTGTAATCCAAGGGCATTGCCAATCCGGAAATCCTTCCAGACATTAACATTCTTTCTCATTGTTCCATCACCTGAACATGGAACATCACATAAAATCCTATCAAACTTGAGATACTCCCCCGCGTCATTAAGTTTAATCCTAGGGAATAATGTCGCATCATGATTGACAACCATGAAATTTGGAGAATTTAATCGTTTAACTTGATGCACCAACATATGAGACCGTTTATAATCGGAATCATTAGCAAGGACAAACCCCGTGGGTAATGCCAATTCATCTTGAGAATGTAATGCCTCGACTAATTGGGCAGTTTTCGAACCTGGTGCAGCACACATGTCCAATACATAATGATTAGGTTTAACATCTAATAACAATGGTGGGATCATTGAAACCGCTTCTTGACGAGAGATATTCCCCACTTCAGTTTCAATAACGAGGAATCGTTGCGTCTCGGCGAATTCCTTTTGTTTACGAATCACAGCCTTGGATACATCAAGTTGCCATCCAAGTTGATTAGGATAATATGCCAAGTTCTTAGGAGTAAGTTTAACACCCTCGAATTCAGCATGTTGTAATTTCTCAACATGATTGGTAATAAACAATTGTCTGATTTCCTCCGCATGTTTTCTAGAACCGGTGATTCGGAAGGTTAAGGGGAGGTTTTCTTGACAATGTTGTTTGAATGTATCCCATTCATCTTCAGGAATTATTTCAAGTGATTTATAATATTTCTCCCAACTGGCAGATTCACGGACTGCATCAGACCAGGGGGCATCACGATCTGGTTCATTCGATCTCGTGAATTTCTTATTGCCTCCTTTACCTTTTCTGAAATTTCGTTTACCCATTTTAATTAGAGTTCATATAGTTTAAGCAATTGGAAAAATTTTGGAGATTTTTTTGAGATGCCCATAAATTGTATGGTAGCGCGAGATGTTGCAAGACATACAAGGTGATATTTGTCATGTTCAACAAATATATATTGAAGTTGAATAACCCAGAAACTTAGAAAGTTCTTATGCTTCAGTTTGAAGGTATCAAAAGTATTAAAAAGATAACAATCAAGGTCAAGATAATATTTCGTAAATTTGGTTAAACTTTTCCAGATTTAGACTTACTCGTGTGATAGTATAACTAGAGACATACAATTCAGGCTTAAACATATTTGATAAGTTTGACAGAATACTTGATAGAGTTAGTAGAACACTTCAACATGTCAATCACCCATCAACAACCCCAAATAACTTAAATGACCCAGTCTTGCAACTTTAATAAGACCCTTTAAACTCACGTGACTTTAGGAATATCTCCACTATTTAACAGAACAAAGTCCACATCATTCCTAAAATTTCTTTTACAAGTACAAACAGAATACATACAACTTTTCATTATACAAGTAATTATACCAGTAGATATAACACATGAGCAACTCTTGGAGACTACGAATTGGTGGAGCTGTAAGTATCAAATCAAGTTATTCTCTGAGTTAATACTAACATCCTTAGTTTACGGCAATTATAGGATATTCAGCATATAAACGATTAAAAGCTCAGAAACCCCATCAATATTTCCATTCCTTTGTTTCATTAAGATCGATATTCCACCCGGGATTCCAATTCTTTGTCTTGTTTTTATTTATAAATTTCTTAAAATGGATCACATTTGGGAAATTAACTTCCAGAGAGATTAAACATTTAAAAGATAAAATTGCATATACTATTTGGGAATTCATTTTCGGATTTATGATATTATATTTTAAAATTGGTTCTGGTCAAGTTATATTTGAAGGTTTGAAATTTGCTGGGTTGTTCTTTACGATTATTTTACTTAAGGGATTTCATTATTTATCAGCCGATAGAATCCAAACTGTGTTTAACTTGTCGAATAATACACCTAGTGTGAAACTATGGGCTATGAAATTAGCCCTTGGATTGATAATGTTGAATTTAATTGATGCATTGTTAATATTCAAGTTTTTCTATGAATTATACAATACTTGTCAGATATCAGATAATATCCTCGTTGGGATATTTGGATTTGAAACGTTGAATTTATTCCCTGTGATTGTATTAACTACTTTGAAATGTGGATTGGAATTAAATCAATATTTAAAAGATGAAGATGTTCAATGGAGACAATATAAAATGAAATGGATATATATTGGCGAGTTTCTAGTTAATTTAATACGATTTATAATGGTTTGTTTATTTTCAATTGGATTTTTGTATTTTTATACATTCCCAATTCATATATTACCTTCATCATATTTAAGTTTAAGAGTATTGGTGGTTAAATCAAGGAATTTTATAAATTTTAAAAAGAAACAATTTATACTTGAGAAATTAAAAACTGGATGTTTTACAAATGATGAAAAATGTGTTATTTGTTTTGAAGAGTTTGTCAAAAAGGATGATGTTAGACAATTGAATTGTCATCATAACTTTCATTATAAATGTTTGAAAACTTGGATATATTATTCAAATTCATGTCCTACATGTCGTGAAGTTATATAACACTTACACCTTCACACAATTACATTACACACGTTGATCGTGGTTTCAATTCTGGTTTTCTCTTATAATACATAACAATAAACATATATACAATTCAACTTTTAAAAGTATTCATGGGCACCATTGGAAATATCTATTTCTCCATTATCATTAGTTAATTGTTTAGCTAATTCTTCAATATGATGTGTTCCATCTATAGGATCTGGATTTATAAAATCATCATATCCATATTCCTTATGTTCTTCAGTTTGTTCTTCTTCTATTCGTTCTTCCTTTATTTTATCAAATTCATACAATGGACTATGAGATTTAGATTCATGCTCTATAGATCCATTCATATATGGTTCTTCCTCTTCCTCTTCTTCCTTGATTGTTTCTTCATATCCTTCAATAGACCCAGCTGAAGTGGAACTTACCCCAGTAGTTGAACCAGAACCATCATTCTCAACACCATCTTGATCAGTCTCATTAGCAGCCTCAGCTTCAGCAGCAGCAACCGCAGCAGCTTGTTTCAATTGTCGCTTAGTAGCTCTAGTCTCACCACGTTCCTGTCTTAATGCCTGTTGTTCACGATATTTAGCAAGATAAATCTTCAACACCTCAGCATAATTCTCAAATCCTAAATCATGCATAGAATATAAAATATCTTCACCATTTATAGTCTTTCGTTTCTCCCGCAAACATTTATCACTAGCTTCTGAAGTTACAAATGATATGAATTCACTAACACATTCCTGCATGCATTCCTTGGCATCTTTCAGAACTTTAGCTGTGGTGGGTAAGGTGTTTTTCATAAGTCGTGCTACATTGGCTATTGGTAACCATCTATCTTGTTCTCGAAGTTCAATATCTTGTAATCTAGGTTCCATCTTAATTGTCTAGTCTTGTTAAGTAAAGTATTTCCTATTAACAAGATGTGTCAGATTGGTTTGTTTTATATATCCATATAACTTAGACTTGAACAGTAGAGTATATGTTTGTGTAATTGATAATATGTGGGATTTGATTTATCAATCTCCTTAATGGCTAAAAGAATTTTCGTTTATTATTTCTAAATTTTTTTTTGTCCGATTTCGTTCACCGGGGTTTGCATGTTAGTAACTTGTAAACAGACACGATAAATATTCGTACCTTCGAATATCAACTTTGATTCTATCGTCGCGATATTTTACCTACGGCTGTTCGAGCAATTGTTACTGCTGACCAACGTCAAGAGGTTAAGGTATTATGTCACTGGATAGTCATGATGATGTTATAAGTAAATCTACAAAAGGTGCTTCTTCATTAATTCTAATTCAAATAATCACTAAATTATTTACATTTTTATTGAATCAATTATTGATTAGATTTATATCACCCAATACGTTTGGATTATCGACATATTTGGAATTTTTAACCAGTACAATTTTGTTCTTTAGTAGGGAAGGTGAACGACTTGCTATTCAACGAATTAAACACCATGGAATCAACCAAAATGATACTACTTCTGTAACTGACACTTCAGGAATCAATCAGGATAAAACTTACAAGATCACACAGACATTTCAACAAGTGATTAATTTCGGAGTGTTGACTATACTTGTGGGAATTCCAATCATGTTCATAATAGGGTTTCTACAATGGAACACAACAACATTTCAAAAATCATTATTAATCTTACCATTTCATGAATTAACTCTTGCACTTATATCCAGTCTGATCATATTGGAACTCCTACTCGAACCAAGCTATGCCCTTTTTCAACATCAATTAGATTTCGGAAAACGATCAAAGTTTGAAGGAATGGCGATATTTATTAGATGTTTGACGACGTTTGTCAGTGTGTTTCTTGTGAATTCTATGGGTGATGGTGCTATCGTGGGTTGTTTCGCCTTGGGTCAATTCTCATATTCCTTGACTTTATTTATCAATTACACAATCTCATTCTCCAAGTTTAACACACTCAATGGAACTAATGTCAAATACTCGCTTGTGAAAGTAAATGGAGAGTACTTTGATAAGGAAGTATTCCTGATCTATCAAGGATTCTTCATCCAAATGATATTCAAACAATTGTTAACTGAAGGTGATAAACTCCTAATCAACCACCTCTTCAACGTCAACCATCAAGGGATATACGCCGTGATTACAAACTACGGCTCGATAATCGCAAGACTCCTCTTCCAACCCTTGGAAGAATCAACCCGATTATTATTCTCGAAATTATTACAAACAAACAATTTCACTCAATCATATCAATATTTGAAACTAATCCTGATTTTCTATTTGAATTTCTGCATATTGGTCATATTCGCCGGGTATGCCAACGCTTCATACTTGTTACATTTCATCCTATCTTCCAAATGGTCCAGCACTAATGTATTCACCCTATTCCAGCAATATATAATATACATCCCGTTCCTTGCATTCAATGGGATTTTAGAAGCGGTGTTCACAAGCATGGCAAACACACGGGACATGAAACGATTCTCAACATTCATGACCATAATCACAGGTGTTGTTTTATTATTACTGTATGTATTAATTGAGATATTCAATTTGGGTTTGTCAGGATTGATAATTGCAAATATTGTGAATATGTCATTAAGGATTGGATATTGTTATGTCCAGATCCAAAGGTATTATGCAAGTCACGGGATTTTGTTTAATGTGTTGACGATAGTTAGGGGTTCATCAAGAGCTGTAGTATCAGGGGTAGTGTTGATGATGGGACAATATTTAATTATGGGATTCACTACGAGGAATTTTAAAGAGTTGGTATACAGTGCGGTGTTTTCAGTAGTGTTATTGATTATGTTGGCTTATTGGGAAAGACGGAATTTGGAAGTACCCTTGATGAAAGTATTATCTCGATTTAAAAGAAAGAATGATTAGACTTATAGAATATATATTACTGCATGATTTTCGGATATGTTCCTGGGCAATACTTGTAGGAGAAGAATTTATAATTAGTAGTTATACATAACAAGACTCAGGAAGAATGATTAGTTATATTAAGCTATTGACCTAGTTAATCTCTCGAGCAGTATTCATACTTGTTATAAATTTGTCCTATTAACTTCACGACCAAGACGACAGAGTAATAGCGACACCAAACCGAGTCAAGCCGAAATCAAAAAAGGTGTTTATATGATTCGCTCAATAAATAATTATTAGACTTTCAGTTGTTGGAGTTATATTTTGTATGTTTCCTACTAGCTACTTGTATTAAACTTCGCTTCGCTCAGTTATTAGTTGATAGGTATAAAAAATGAGTTGCTACACCAGGTATTCCCTAGTTATCACTTAGTTCGTTTGTGTCATCCGTTTCGCCTTCACCACGGGTAACATACTGTGCTGAATTACTTCCCTCCAGTGATATTGTTACTCATTACCTGAATTTAACAAATTGATTACTCAAATAGTTAAAGAATTCATACCGCAGGAATCGAACCGGACACTCCCGAATGAAATTAACAAATGAAATACAATTTCAAACAGTGCACTTCTACTAATGACCATCACAGCCAAAATTTGTAACAGTAAGGATCGCCTTGGATAAGGTTAGATCATGTGACGAAACCCTTGTTATGGGTTAGAATCCCAACCCTCTGTACTAAGATAGTCAAGGTTGGAAGATCCTGGTAACTAAGAGATAGTTAAGGATAGAAACCCGCACAACTAGTAGATCTAGTTATGGGTTGGAACCCGCACAACTAAGAGATTTAGTTATGGGTTATGAACCTTTGAACTCAGTAGAAGTTAAGGTTAGCGGCCACACATAAATATTACTACGCACTTGGAAATAATTAATTAAACTTAATTATTTAAATTAGTCACGCAACATACTTGCATGAGATAGTTTGGGCAGTACTAACAATTCTAGCAATTATAAGTATGGCAGAAAATTCCCACTCTTGAAATAAAATAGTTTACTTTAGATTAGAGACAGAGTTAGTTAGAAGTCAGAACAGACTTAGACTTAGATGAATAAACATCAGAAGGATTTAGTTACCTAAGTGTTAGGGGAGAGACTCCCGACAATACACAATCGGTATACGATCCTATTCCCTATAAACCATAACGTGTAGAAAAGATCTAGGAACATCAGGGACTCAGTGAAGTACCTCAGAAATTCTTATAGTAATGGAAGCAGGGTATGGCTTGGTGCCCCATCACCCACTTCCGTTACAAAATTTTGGAAAATTATGGGTGTTCGGATTCAGTCGAAAAAATGCCAATATGCAGGATTTTCACTGTGTTTTATTATTGCAGAATGGAGGTTTCTCGATGGGAAAAAGTTTGGAATTGTAGAATGAATTGATTATCACAGGGATTGCATTAGATTAAACTCACAATGTCAATAGTTGAATTACTGGCAACTGTGGATAAACTTGCCCAAATTATCAATCAAAAGAATAAAGAATTGGAAGATTTAAAACGAGGGTATGATGAGAAATTACATATTATTAATCAATATATACAAACATTACAAGATTCCATACCTGGAGATAATAATTCCAATACTATAGATGATGATCTGTTTATGAAAATGATATCTTCCAATATTGAATGTCCCAATTGTAAAACTGTTGTCTGGAATAACACCCACCTGGAATATATCCTTCTTCCCAAACATCAATTAAAGTATTTGAATAATCATGATACAAGGACAATATCTACACCTGAAAGTTCAATTCCTATAACCACTACTACCCCTCGTACTAAACAAAAGAATAAATCAAAGATCAATTGCTCATTTTGCGGTGAACCAGGTCATACCCGAGCAAAATGCATTCAGAGATTAACTACACCCAAGGATGATCCCCAATAATCAAAAAACTTCTTTATTTTATAGTACATACACATATACAACCTTACTTTGCAGATTGAACCATAGCTTCTATAATCGTAGTTAGTATCACTTCTTGAAAGACTTGAAATATATTTATATATATCAGTTCCTGAAAAACTTGAAAATTTATACATACCTCTTCTTGATGCATCTTGTAACAAAGTACAATCAACGGAATTTGAACTCATATGGACATAACGAACCGTGGATCCTCTAATAAATAGATTCTTGACTGATTGTAAATGAGGATATTGAGTTCCATTAGTACATGATATATTATCCAATTTTAAATTCAAATATTGATCAACGGATTTTAAAGTCCCCTTGATTTCCATATCATTCTTTAATTCAACCCGAACTTCTTGATCTACTAGTGTCTTGAAAAAACTGAAAAATAACATGACTATAGTGTGTTTGTTGGATCTATAATACTCGATGTTTTAATTAAGGTGGGTTTGTTGTGCAGTACTTTCATTTTTTATTCCAACATTTTTTCGAACCATCTGGTAAGAAATCTTGACTATGCGAAATTGATTCAGACAACGCTAGAAAGCTAACATTTGCAAATTACAAAGACCATACAAAGTTTATTCCTGTTTCCCGATTTGACATTTTTCATATATATGAAGATTATGGTTTGTCTACTGTATTACAATCTGGTGCTTCTAAATAAGTCGATATATCAAAACTCTTTTTGGGGCGATTCTATCTTGCGTGGGGGAATTTTTTTTTCCTCCAAGGTGATTCCTAAACGAACTCAAACAAAGAGAAACTATAAGTAAACATGGAATTCAAATCTAGTGAACTTTCTGATTCTGTTTGGAACAAATATGAGTTCTCTTGAGTCAAAGATGGCACCTGAAGAAATATGTTTTAGAGAAGTGATTTAAAATTTCAATTTTCTAGATCTCCATTGTTTTTTGTTTTTTTGGCAGCAATTAATTTGTCGACGATATTTTTTGGCAACAATTAATTTATATATAAATGTGGGTCTTTTCGAACTTTTTGATTTTTTAAATATATTTTTCTTTTCCTGAAATATCTGACAACTTCGAGAACATTAAGGAAGATACCGTACTGTCACATGAAACTGCAGAAGAAAAAGAGTACCGTGTTGACGAATCGGGAAGTACGATTGAAAAACACGAAAAGATGAAGTTGGATTCGATAGCAAATGACGAGAAATTTAACGCTTCGGGGAAAGTAGGTTTTAAAATGCCAGAAGAAAAAGGTTACATCAACAAAAACCGACGTCCTTAATACTACTACTATGTCGGTTTTTGTTGAACTAACCTTTTTGTTTTGGCGTTTTAAATCAACTTTCCCCAAAGCGTTAAATTTTAGCGTGCTGTTGAATCCAGCTTCCTCTTTTCATGTTTTTCAATACACTTCCGGATACGTCGACAGGACACAAAAAACACATCAGCTAGGAAAATGAAACCTGCACCGTGAAGAGGAATGAATTGGGAGCATCCACTCAAACGAAGAAAAAGGAGACCCTGCTGCTCGAAAAGAATTCAGAAGGAGGGGTTACTAGGTCGGGACTACTTATCTTCGAACAACCTTAGTACATAGAAAGCGTACCAAGAAATCGTCTCTAGGGACCAAACCACAAGCTGGCACTGAACCAGATATTTGTTAAAATGACACAGAAAATAGGGATGGAACTTCAACAATTCTCTGTAACATCATCCAGGTTGCAAATTACCAAAGATGATTATTTCGAGCCAATGGCTCTTGGAATGGAAATGACTTTCCATTAAAACATACTCCAGAAAAACAGTAAATTATGAGATTCTTGGGAAACAACAAAGTGTTGAATTGATATTCTTCTACGAAATGATCTATAGGTAGTTCTTCTATGGTTCTCAAGTGCAAATTTAGACTTACTTGAAAATTTACCAGAATGCACAAAATTCTTTTCAAGAATTTAAGGCCTTTCGTACCGATTTGCTTTAGTGGAGGGAAATAATGTCTCGCTAGAGAGAATTGTATGGATCCAAATCAAGGTATGTAAATTATCACACTCGCACCGAGATCCAACCCTACATTTGATTTATTGAATTGTAGTTATTTTTATGAAAGATAATCACGAACTCCCAGATTGCAAAAAAATTAGGAAAGTGAACTGGAGCACAGGAATTTTGAATTATAGAAAAATCCAATTACTGCATTCACTGATATTCTGTCAATTCTATTTCAAGCTGAATGAGAAACCTAACAAAGTTTAATGTTGCGTTTACCAGATGAACTTATTAACTACATATTCAGTTATCTAAACCAAATTCAGATTACTATTTTAAGGTTAGTTAATAAGAGGTTCAATGATTTGGCTACTCCTAAGCTCTTCCATTCTGTGTACGTTCTAATTGCCGAAAGGAAAATATTGGTTACTAGCTATCTCCACCTACCCCTTTATCTAAACAAGACCATCATCAATTGTACCAAGAATTTTGAAAAACTATGTGCTTCTCCTCATTTGGGTTTAGTCAAATATTTCTCAATCATGGATTATATTCAATCGCCAATCGATTCACCTGTCAATAGACTAGAATTGTTAAACCCGGAAACAAAGGTAACTCTTCTTAGGTACCCTGACCCTAAATCTGAGAACGAGAGGACTACTGGCAATATTTACCTGACCATCGATCCTGTAGTTCTTAACAAACTAAATGTTGCGAGTATAGCAGCACCATTTGTAATTTACCAAGATAATTACACTATTAAAAAATTAGAGTTCAATACTGAATTGATACCAGCCCAAACTACTATCTGCATCGACCGTTTGAAAGCTT
>JAKTZF010000011.1:0-30120 GCA_030705235.1 Spathaspora jeffriesii
CTCCTGGAGGTAAAGTATCATAAGTTGGTGGATAAACTGGATTAGGTTCCAAGATTTGTAAATATTCATCTTGACTAGAACTATAATATTGTTCATTTGAATTTATTGATAAAACAGGTGAAGGAGAAGGTGATGGTGGAGAAGTGCTTAAATCCGTTTCCAGGGACAAGTCACATGACGATGCTGATAACGATGAAGTTCCTGAAGAAATGCTTAATCTTGAATGATGTGATACTGGCAGTGGTTGTTCTTCAAGTTCTTGTTCAAGTTCTTGTTCATGCTGGTCAATTTGCTTATTGGCTTGATTTAATGGTATCGGTATTAACGGTTGGATATTAATTGTGGTAGGGCGTACTGTGGCCGAGTAAATATATGGACTAGGATGTGGGTCAATTTCTGAGATCATAATGACATCTGAAATTAAAGCTTAGTATACAACCAACACAAACAATAATACTAAAGAGAAAGAGAAACAAAAATCTTTTTGAAATTTTGTGGTTTTAAGTTCATTAAGTAATATCGGTGGTTGCTTTTTGGTTTAGGGGTAATATCTAGAATTTTTTTTTTTTAATTATTTTTTTTTGTGTCAAAAACAGCTGCAATTGCAATTAGACATAACCAAAAAATAAAAAAAAAAAGAAATTATGATTCAGCACGTCAACAAAGCGGTAATAGTTCTGTTGGATTTTTTTTTAGCCAGTGACCGAAACACCCGGATCTTTATTCCATATGAGCCATTTCTATACCGAGTTATTTTTGTGGCTAATGGTTATCTTAGAGAGACAGCATCTAGTAATAGCAAAAGTCATTAGGAAATACCGATTAGAAACGAACGTGAATCAGGAAATTCCAAGTATCCGTAAACCAGTTCTTTTTTCCTGCGACATTTCCAATTCATCGATGGTGTATTTCCGGGGGGGGAGGAATAATTTGAGTTTTTTGCTTAAGAAAAAATAAAAAAATTCAAACTCTTTTACCTTCTGGTTTTGATAAGCGGTGGTTTTCCCATGGGGAGACCAGAAACACACAAGGAAAGATAACCTAAAAAATAATGCAACGAATCAAGATCAGATTTGAGTGATATCAACAAGCTAATTTCTGGTCATTTGTTGATACCCGCCTGGTCAATCTGACGATGTTGCTTTATACCATGGATAATTGTCATCACCTGAAGGGTTTCTTTTTTTTTTTTTCAGATAACGGTCACCTATTTCCTCAAGTTGAATCTTGCACGTGACGGATACCGGTTTAGGAACAGTAATTAAAGTTCGAAAACCGACCCACAATAACATTCAGCCCAACAAACACAATAGGATGTTTTTACCACATCCTTTAGTATATGTGGGTTTCGCATATCCCCACCATGTCTGATTTTCAAGGAGGGGTATATCCATTCTAGCGATATGAGAATAATATAGGGGAAGCGCACCAAATTAGTTGACCCTCCCGCCAACTTAAAATAATCTTTTAAAAAATACGACATTTATTTTTTCGTTCCATTTGTCAAGTGCAAGGTCATTTTACGTTTTTTTCGAAAAGATAAAAAACCCCTCCTTAAAATACCCCACCTCAGTTATGAAATTCCGCGGTATTCCTTCTGTTTTAGTATACCAGCGCGTAACATAGCGAGATGGAATCTATATGTGGTAATCGGGGGTGAAACATTGTAAGATGTCGCCTGGATCTGTAACTGGTGATACTTCCTACCGCCCACGCCCTGCGGTAATCTGAAACACAAAAGTTAATCAGGAAATTACCGCCACACCGGCGATAACCACATTTCACCAAAAAGTTGTTTTTAGAAATTGACCGAAAATTAATACATCCCGACCAAAAATTGTACCTACCGTTATCGCTGAATAAATTTACTTAGCCCTATCCCCTCTTATTTCCATCGGTATATTTTTTTTTCTGCATAGTAAATTTTAATAAGGGGAATGGAATTACTTTCCGATATTAACCGCGTAACCGGGGATTCAAATTAGAATGTAAATCAAGTTCCGATGAAAAAATGGATCGGATGTAACTACATGCAATATCATTATTGACTCAGGGTATTAATTCAAATACCCCTCGGATAGTTAACCGTTCTACAGAACAATCATCAAGATTAAATGATCATCAACAAATTTATCATTTTTTTTGAATATGTGGTGGTATTGTTGGTTGTTAAGACGATCTGCATAAGTCTTATCTTCCCGACATTCCTATCTACCGAATGAAAGATGAGATTTATGTCAGAGGTAAACTTAAAAATTCTCCGCTTCTTATTCGCTAATCTCTGTATCTGGCTGATTCCAAGATTTAACTTAATTACTCGCTTTCGCCAATAGGTGATTGTTTTGGATAACAGATTCTATTCATAGTATTCCTGATTGTTCAATATTGGAGCAATGAAGGAAACTTGGTAGAACTGGTCAAAATCAACTTCTATAAATAATCAAGTCATCTCAAGATAAGCCTAGTAGAAGATCTTGTATCCTGGGTCTTGTAGAAATTTGAGCAATGACTGTTTGGAGTTGTTCGAATTTAAATTGAATATGAAAGTTGCAAAGAAAATTGGAATCAAAATTGCAAAAAAATGTTGAATATTGCAACAAAGAGAGAATTGTAGCATCGAATTATAACAAGAATGTTCTTAATTAAGATTTAGTTGAACTGTCAATATTATAACAAAGAATCAATGTAACCATCCCTATAGAATAATTAATACTACAGCTTGATATAGAACCACGTACCATTGGCGCAGAAATCTCTCACGGTATTGAGAACAACTTTCAAGAACAGATTCATAAGATATTATTTTTATTGAGAGTCTGGTTATGTGTAACAGGATCTGTTGAATTATACCTAGAACAGTATAGACCAACTATAATACATGGGGTAAGTTTGTTAGGATATTTTGTTAAAATGCAATTTCTTGTCTGATAGGCCGATAAATCTGCTTCATGAACCCATTCCAATTTGACTATCTACTAGACAATGATACAATGGAATATGCTATTATTCTATATTCTTCTAATCTATTTCTAATCTATTTACAAGAGCTACTTTACAACTCCTCCAACCCTGCTTGTTTCTGTTCATATTTCAACTTTGCTTCTTCTCTTTGGATATGAAACAATCTTTTTTGAAAAGCTTGAATCATAATCTCACTTACTTTAGGAGCAAACATAAAACTTAAACGATCATATAATGGATTACTAAATTTATAATCCAATTGAAAGTCAACACGACATTTATCCTGTCCTTCCAGTTCAAATTTCCAAGTAGTTTCTAAATTCTCAAAAAGATCTAATTCAATACTTGTGGAATGAACTAATTCTCCAGGAATACATTTCAACTCACATTCAAATCGTTCATTAACGTCCTTCCATCCGATCTGAAGTCCCGCCCGACTAGGGGTGTTTCTCGAGCATCGTTCCGTAATGAAGGATTCTTCAACAAAGGGAACAAATTCATGATATTTGGAAACATCACTGACAATATCATAGAGTTGTCTCGGGGTTCCAGGCAAAGTCCGAGTGATTTCATAGGATTGTGGTTGGGCCAGACCGAATAAGGTACGTTTGGTGAGAATAGGCTTGAGAACCAAAGGTCTGAGGAGAGTCAGAGGTCTGATAAGTGTTGGTCGTATTCTTACAAGCATGGTAATGAGGTGTGTCTAGGTGTGTGGCGAGTATTGAATATAAAAAATTATTATCGTTAATATCGTTTGAGAAAAAGCAATAGAAAAAGCAATAAAAAAAATTACCAATAAGGGTAAGTTTACACGGACAACGGATATTACTTATTCTTAATTACATATTCTCAATTACATACTAGGAATTAAGGTAGTATTATAGTAATTATGGGACTATTATAGGAATAGGGGACTATTACTTCGCTAACGCTCAGCAATAGTCACTACAATTAATTTAAGATCCACTTAATATTATACAAAGTTTATATTTATTATGTAAGATGGTTGTTCATGGGTCGTGAATAATATATAACCATATTTATTGAGCACGGGTGTAAACAGCTTGCTTGGAATGTTTCAAGACTGGGGTGATGATTCCATCTTCTTCCAATTGTCTTAAAGCAACACGAGCTAAAGAACCTCCAATCTTTAATCTGTCAACTAAAACAGAAACGGAAACGTATTTGTAAGTTGGGACATCCTTTAAGATTCTGTCGTATTTTTCTTGATCTAAGATGACAACATGTTGAGCCTTATCCTTAACCTTACCTTTATTCCACTTTTTTTTACCTTTCTTACCACCGGCTAAAGCAGCAGCGGCCTTAGCAGCCTTAGTTTGTTGAACCTTTGGAGCCATGCTAAATTTGTTAGTATTGATTGTTAAGACTTGGAAATAGTAAATTGAAGGATATATTATGCTTGAATAATTGAACTATTGAACTTAATTTTAAATGGTATCGTTGTATTCATAAAATTCTTCTTTTTATTCATTTTATTTGATTCTTGATTTGAGTATTCGCAAATTCTACTTCATAATGTTGATAAGGGAATCATTTTCTTATATGAATTTCATTTAGAAAAATCTTGTAGTTGATAATGTAGTCAATTTGAAAATTCTTGTCTACCACTATACCAATTTCACAATGGGCTTGGATCATTCATTTCTGTTCATTCATGTACACTTCCATCCTTCACTCCTCTATCTCATCTTATCATTATTGGAACATACTTTTACTTTGACGATTCTTACAAGTTAACAAAAAAAAAAGAGAAGAAAGAAAATTTATTATAATAAAGGATATGTTAATTTTTCGCTGTGTTGTGTGAGAGCAAATCACCATAGTAAATCGTTAACTATGGAAACTCACTCAAAAAAATTTTCCCTTCCTTGTATGCAGTTACTTCAATCACGTGATATATCATACCCACAAGAAAAAATCAAATTCATTCACAAGCTGCTCACGTGAAAAGTATGGTTAGGGCACCAGCCCTAGTCATTTTTTATGGTTTGAATCTTGTGTCAATAATAATGCACCATCGAATAATATTATTATAAACAATCACTGCACATACAATTGAATATTAACAATGGCAGGAAAGAGAGGTGCGATTGATCAAATCTCTCGTGATGATTTCGAACTAGGGTATGAAGATCGAGAAGATACCCCTAGTGGATTTATTAAAGCTTCTGATGAAGTGTTGGCCACGAGGAAGATCTTGAAACCTAAACGAAGAATAGACTATGCGATACTGAATAATGGATTCAAGGGGTTTGCTGGGGCTGTTACTACTCCTGTTAATCCATTTGGATCTTTCAAGAGTATTGGAAATGCGACTGATGAAAAGAATGCCAAGATTAGAGCATTGAATGAACAATTTGTAACTGCAGTTAATAATAAGAATGTTCCTAATTCATTAGTGGATTATACTTCGATTGCTGAACTGTATATTAAATATTACAAATCTATTAATCCAGAACCAACTACACAAGCAGCTCCTGTGATTGTTCCTTCAACGACATTCTCCGCCCCAACTACATCATTTAAATTTGAACCAAAACCAACACAATCTTCATTCACATTCTCAGCAGGTGCTTCCACGGCACCTGCTAATCCTGAACCAAAGCCCACGCAACCTTCATTCACATTCTCGGCAGGTGCATCAGCTCCAGCTAAACCAGAACCAATAGTAATCGACTCAGATTCAGATTCAGACATGGATGAAGAACCAGCAAAACCTGAAATTAAAATCCAAGGTCCACAATTCACAATGAGTAGTGCACCAACAACTAAAAGTGCTCCATTTACATTTGATCCTAAGAAATTAGCCAAGATTAATGCTCCTGATTCCGATGATTCTGATGATGAAGTTGTTATCAAGGGTCCTACCTTTCAATTCAATAAACCTATTGTTGATAATGTGTTTAAGTTAAGTGAAAAGAATGAAAAGCCAGCAGTTTCCACGACTGAGAAACCAGCAGTATCATTTGGTGCTACTGAGAAACCTGCAGTGTCATTTACAACAGAAAAGCCAGCAGTTTCATTGGGTGCTACTGAAAAACCAGGCTTTACATTTGGAGCAACACAATCCAATGAAAATAAACCTGCGTTTTCATTCCCAAAGAAAGATGATAAACCAGGTGATTTATTCCCAGAAAAGATAGACAAACCTAGTTTTTCATTTGGTCAACCAGACAAGTCAACATTTGGAGATAAGAAAGAAGATAAACCTAGTTTCTCATTTACACCTTCAGTTAAGAAAGATGATAAACCAGGATTTTCATTCAATCAACAAAAGAAAGAAGATAATGGATTTTCATTTGGAGCATCAGAAAAGAAAGACGATAAACCTAGTTTCTCATTCAATCAACCAGAAAAGAAAGATGATAAACCTGGTTTCTCATTTACTCCAGCGGAAAAGAAAGAAGACAAGCCAAGTTTCTCATTCCCTGCAGCAGATAATAAAGAAGATAAACCTGGGTTATTTGGATCAAAAGTAACGGATAAGCCTTCATTTTCATTCACGCCAAACAATGCCAAACCATTTTCATTTGGTGCACCTGCTACTGATAAATTTACACTTGGTGAACCTGCCACTACTGAAAAACCAGGATTTTCATTTGGATCAACTAAGTCAACCACTGAAGATAAACCTGGGTTTTCGTTTGGCTCAACAACTTCCAAACCAGCAGAAGACAAGCCCGCATTTTCATTCGGATCCAAACCAACAGAAGACAAACCTGCCGTTTCATTCGGTGCCAAGCCAACAGAAGATAAGCCTGCTTTTTCATTTGGCTCAACAACTACCAAAGCGACCGAAGATAAACCCGCATTTTCATTTGGCGCCAAACCAAGTGAAGACAAACCTGGCTTATTTGGATCAAACACCCAGGACAAACCAACCTTTTCATTCAAACCTTCCAACGATACACCAAAATTCAATTTCGGAGCAACCACACAATTTAATTTTGCTCCAGCTAAAACAACCGAGGAGCAAGCCCCTGAGGAAGTCCCTGAAGAAGAAACCGGAGGTGAATTCACACCCGTTGCCCAACTTCAATCTGAAAAAATCGAAAACAATACTGGTGAAGAAGATGAAGAAATGATCTATTCCAAACGATGTAAATTAATGCAATTGGATACGTCAGCTGCCAATCCCTATATTAATAAAGGTGTTGGAGATTTAAAAATTTTAAAACATAAAGAGAGTCATCGTGGTCGTATTCTTATTCGTGCCGATGGTGGATTACGAGTTTTGTTAAACACGTTAATTTCCAAGGATTTAACTTATGAAACCATGGGCAATGGATCACTTGTGAGAATACCTACGGTTGAACAAGGGAAGATTGTCACGTTTGTCGTGAGAGTAAAGACTAGTGAGGACGGTAAGGAACTTTTGCAAGCGATTAACAATGTATAGTTTATTTAATATTACGTATCATATCTATAAATTCAACTTCATAACCCGTGACAATTGGATTTTGGAAAACATGTAAGATTTCCTGTTTAGTTCCAAATAATTTATGTTGGATTTGTAACATGTATCCTAATACTAATTGAATCATCAATTGTTCTTGATTATCAAGAAGGATTATATCAAAAATATGATTTGATAAATCCGCCAGGAATAAATCAACTCCGAAATTAGTTATTAACTTGGGTAGATATTCTAATGGATTTATATCTTGGATTTTGAAATGAGTGTATAATCGATTCAAATGGGATTTGAACATGAGTGTATATTCATAATGAATATAATCTGAAATGGAATTGGCAATTATTGGTTTGTTTTGTGGGGTAGCACTGAGATAGGATAACATCATATTGGGGAGTTTTGTCAGGTATAAATGACAAAGAGTAATGAATGTCTTGTAAGTGTTTTTGTATGTTCTAAAGAGTGATTCAGCTAGGTTTACTATGTTTGATATTGAAATCTCTGAGTTTGTTTGATGATGCCAATATATGATAAATCCGATGACTACCGGAGTTAGTTTTTCCGAAATATCTTGCATAATAGTCATCCAATATGATAGTTTATATCCATGGACTATACAATTAAGTTCAACTTCAAGGGAATGATTCAACATCAGACGTCGTTGAATCAGAACATTCTCAAGATTCACTCTTTGTACCTTGATAATCCTATCTTGTATAGCATTCGCTTCATTCAAGAAATATTCAAATCCAGGTTTTAAAGGGATAGATTTCCACCATACTTTACTTCTAATTCCTTCATCAACCCCACGCCAAACACAATCAGGATTAACAGGATTGCCATCCAAATATCCTTCCCAAGTTTCAATATCCTTTTTACGTTGTTTAGTCAACTTGGAAAGATCTTTTAATCTACGTTGTTGAAGTT
Organism: Spathaspora jeffriesii; assembly: GCA_030705235.1. Lineage (NCBI taxonomy): Eukaryota > Fungi > Ascomycota > Pichiomycetes > Serinales > Debaryomycetaceae > Spathaspora > Spathaspora jeffriesii. The sequence goes on from JAKTZF010000011.1 coordinate 8,324, forward strand.
TTGCCTGGGTTGAAATAGCATGGTTTATAAGGTTTTCCAGTTGATGTTGATGTTTAAGTTTATCATAGGTTGATTTTGGTGGGAGCCACAGAGGTCTAGTAAATGTATGATATTTACTAGATTGTTGTGGTTGTGGTTGCTGGATCGGTATTTCCGGTAACGACTTAGATTTTGGTGGAAGTCGAGGTAATGAACAACTAGGTCTTAAACTTGGCGTTGAAACATTAACCCTGGTGAACTCATCAAGAATCCTTCTTTCATCTTGAAACTCACGAAATATCCTATTTGATTCATTTTTAAAAGCCAGGTCTAAATAAACATCATCCACTTCACGCCAATCTTCAGAATAAACACTAGAATTATCATTACTGAAAACACTGGAATTAGTTGAACTTGTTGAATTCGTACATGTCAGAAATCTAATTGGGACATTGACAAGATCATAGTCAATTTCTTCATCTTGAGTATCGATAATTATCAGTTGTCGAGGAAGTGAATTGAATTTGGATATGCTTTGATTGATATTTAATTTCCGTAATTTTAATCGTTGTGAAGGTGTGAGATTGGCGGGGAGTTTATTTACTTGGATGGTATATTTATCCGGGATTTGCCCACGGTAATAGGACCGGGCATGTGAATGTAGCAGGATTTCTTCAAGATTGGAATCCATGGTTACAGTGAATTAATGAGAGAATGTAACTGATGAACAAGTGATAGGTAATTCCTAAACTTGCCTGAATTGAAGTTCTATATATGAAGCAGGCTCGGGTTTAACCGAGACGCGGAAATATATTTTTGTTTTCCCAAAGGGGAAGCGATGTAAACTAATTAAGATTATTTTTCGTTGGTTGCTAATTACTGAGTATTACATACTTTACATATTAGTTAACATTCTAGATATACTTTAGTTGTTGCAGTTATATCTATTCATTGCTTCTAGTAATTACATCTAGTCAAGACTACCCCAGTTTAACATCTCTAGTTTTCAGCTAGAGCTTCGCCAGAAGGTTCATTTATTCTCATGCTTTGTTGACATGTCGTCTCCTTTCGTTAAATTCGTAACCGCGCGAAATTATTTATTTTTATACGCGTGGAAAAATTAATCTAGTTATATGCAGGTGTATACCAGGGATGAAACATCGGTATAATAATAACAATTTCCTGATTTGGATTTAATTGTGCCAAGTTGAATGTGTAAGACCGAACACCTTGTATGATATCAATGGGTATAATATCATGAAAAGAAGATATACCTGCAACTATGTAGCTCTACCTATTATACTTTCAGAAATAATTAGACTTGCTTGATATGTAACTCTACTTAAGTGATAGAGAAGTTGAAACTTAATCAAGGCAATCAGCTCACTTTGGGAGATTGTCATATCACTTTGAGTATACACTCAGTTGAATACTCATGATATCGAACACCTTCACTCTTGTTCTACTTCTTTATTTACAAGATACAAAATATACAGTCTACTATATACAATATACATAACAACTAGCAAAGTTGTTATACTGTTGCTTTGTATTATCTAGTAATTTCATAACAATTTCGAATCCTCAGTTATTGCTATTTGCAAAGACAATACGACAACTTCGCTTATTTAGATAGACACAACAAGTCTTATTTAGATAAACACAACAAGTATAACAACTTCACTATCGCTCAGTTGTTCTTCTTGTTCTTCTTGTTTTCATCCTTTTGCTCCATATTAAAAAACTTTCCTAAAAACTTGCCAATTCTATCCAATTTACCTGGATGTAAATCCTTCTCATCAAACGTCTCATCAACTTCTTCTTCCCCCTCGGTATTCTTCCAATGAGTTCTCTTTGCCGTCTTATCATTAAACGCATCCGCCAATGCTTCAAGTAATGCCGTTTGAGTAGCCGTTTCAGGAACCAAAGTCTTTACATTCAAAATCACATCTAAATTACCCCGATTATTCATATTTCTATTGATGGGAACACCTAAATTAGGAATACTCAATTTCTTACCTGATTGTACCCCAGGTCTAACTTTTAATCTCACATTACTTCCATCTAATGTCGACACGATAATCTCTCCACCAAGTGATGCCGTGGTCATAAGAACCGTTTCATCAACAATTATATCATTGCCATTCCGTTTGAACTTAGGGTCAGGACGAACATTGACTCGGATTATTAAATCTCCTTTACGCGTACGATTATATGCATCTTTAGTTATGAATGGAGCATCACCTTCACCTGGGACACGTACCCTCAGTCCATCTTGAATTCCGGGTGGTAAATCCACATCATTGGATTTGGGTACTTCACGTACACCTTGTCCATGACATGTATTACATTCGTCTTTCTTGGATATGGTCACCCCGGCACCTTGACATGTATTACATGTCGATGACATTTGGAAACCTCCTAGGATATGCGTGGTTTGTCCTGATCCATGACATGTAGGACATGTTGATTTCTTAGCATTTGATTTCAAGCCAGATCCAGAACAGGTATTACATGTGTCGACCCCTTTATAATTCAAGGTTATTTTCGTACCGAATATCGCATCCTTGAATGAAATCGATTTAAGAACTTCAATATTATCACCTACATGTTCAGTAACAAATGCCCCGCCACCTCTTCCACTTTGCCCCCCAGTTCTACCAGTGAATGCCCCTCGGAATAGATCTTCAAAATCAAATCCCATACCAGCAAATGGATTCCCCTGTTGTCCCTGTCCGCCGAACCCTGAGAAAGGGTTGGCATCAGCATAAGGGTTGGCATTACCATTGGCATCAAAGGCCAGCGCACCATACTTATCATACTGGGCTCGCTTCTCCTTGTTCCTAAGCAATTCATACGATTCTTGGATTTTATGAAATCGAGTCTCGGCATCTTTTTCTTTATTAACATCAGGATGATACTTTTTCACAAGGTCAACATAGGCTCGTTTCACCGCGGCTTGATCGGCCAGTTTCGAGATTCCCAAGGTGGCATAAGGGTCGAAGTTGAGTGCGAGGACTCGGGTCGTGGCATGGAATGAACGAAGGAATTGTTTGTTTATGATTTGTGTAGATAGCATGTTTGGTAGAGATGATATAATTATAGAAATTTCCAGAAGAAAAATTTCATTAAATATTTCATGGGGTCACGTGACCACTAATACTGAGCGATAGTGAAGTATTAGTAAAAGCATATAGGTGTATCTTACAGCAAAGTAATATAATTGTTAGAGTAAAGCGACTTACATATGTCTAACAAAGTCATTAAGTTGTACTATAATTATCCTACACTTGAACTTACAGTAACTCACCAATATTCATAGTGTAATAGCGTAAATTGATATATCTAAGTAACTTAAGTACTATTACTATCGCGCAGTAATAGTAAGTTGTAATATTAAAGGGATAGCGAAGCAATGGTCCTATCGCTTAGTAAAGTCTCTGTGTAAGATAGTTTATTAGACTATTCTCCTAGTATCAGTCACTCAGCAATAGTCCTTGTAGTAATAATATATGTTAATGGACTATTACTTCACACTCTTACTGTGGCTCAGCAATAGTATACTAGTTGTAATATTAAAGGACTATTACTTCGTACTATTACTTCGCTATCGCTCAGTAATAGCACTCGTAATCATTATCCTACACTTCGCTATCGCTCAGCGTAAGATAATTCCCCAACACCTCCTTATAAAACCTTACACCCATCCCAACATCCATCCACCCACACCCCCCTCTTGCACCATGCATGCTTAAAATCGGAAACCCAACATCAACAATACATTTCGCACCATTAATCCCTCGATTCCCATTACTCATAATCGGTCCAATAGTCCCACCTGACCTTGAATCATTCCTTATATGAAACTGTTGAAGTGTTATCCCTGATAATCCTTTCACAATTTTTTCAAGAAATAAATACGATGGCAGATCTGAAAGAACATGAAAGTTTGAATCGAACTTAATGCATGGACCAGTGTTGGGGAGTGGGGAATGGTTTGTGAGGTATACCGATTGGAAATTTGGATTTAGGGCATGGGTTACATCACTTGAGATTATCATTGTGTTTGTGGTCAATAATGCTAATGATTCAATGACGTTGTGCCTAGTTGATACTATTGATGTTAGAGTGTCAAGGAGTAAACCTCCACCTGCCCCTGTTCTTGTGGCACTGCCAATCTCCTCATTATTAGCAAGATAAACTCCAGTGAGTCCATCATAGCTGGAAATATCCAAGTGTTGATAGAATCTCTGACTATGTTCAATAAGACCATAGATAGCTGAATATGAACAAAGTCGATCGTCGAGATTCGACAGGTATATAAACTCATCACCCAATCCACCTCTCGTTGCTGGTTGTACAATATCAAGTTGTAAATCAATGTCAACGATTGAATCAAGTGGGACGTTGGCTAGATTACAGATATATCTTAATAAACTAATTGAATGTCTCCCATAGAATTTACTCTGTTTTTCTTCATCCGTTGCCTCTTCGTCTTCACAGTATCCCACCACGGGAACCATTTTCGTTTGTTTATTATATTGAACATCCCCGAAATGAGGCGCCAAGGAGGGAATTGTGCCTATTGGATGAGGAAATGAACTGATTAATTTCCGAACAATCTTGTTGTTTTCACGCACGAGTATCGCCCCAGATATGCCTAAATCTCGATCTAACCAATACTGATTCATGCTTCCAGAATAAGGAGCCACGCCAAGAAGTTGATACTCTCCTTGACTCCCTGCTGAACCTCGAGGATTAAGCTTCACGGTTAATGAATCAACATGACACCCAACGAAACAACTACCATTTTCTGGTTTCCATTTACCACCAATTATAAACCCAACCAAACTCACACCATCACGAACAGTATAATAAAACCCCGGCGAGAGTGTTTCAACGGGTTTGTTCTGAGGAATGTATGTGAATCCATTATTATTGAGAAGTCCCAGGAAATGAGAAATTACATGATATGTTGAAGGATTGGCATTCATGAATTCAATAAAATGTTCAGAATATGATTCATAATAGCAATGATATGGTTCTGAAGTAGATTCAGTTGAATTGGCTGAAAGGGTGCTGGTATTGGAAGTTGTCCTTGATGGAGTTTCATTGGAACTGGTAGTGGATGTGGAAGTTGTACTAGCAGTTGATACACTGTCATTTGATGTTGTACTGGCAGTGGAAGTTGTACTATCCGTTGATGCAGTACTATCTCTTCGTAATTGATTCATGATTGTTTCTATTGAGCCTATCAATCTAGTTTATAACTTTGTTGAAACGTAACAATTTCCCCAGACGAGATAACAGAAAATACATCACGTGATATTAACCACATGATATCCATCACATGACACACATCACATGACCAGACGCGTATATAATCAAATTATTGAAAATTTACCTACAATTATACTTGATATTATCAACCCAACATGGAAGCAACGACAATCACCGTGCATTGGCATAATGACAATCAACCGATCTATTCCCTTGACTTCCAACCGACGGTGAACCCACGACTTGTGACTTCTGGTGGTGATAACAATATTCGAATGTGGAATCTTACCCTGGATAACTCAGTGGAATATTTAACTACTTTGGTGAAACATACTCAAGCAGTCAATGTTGTTCGATTTAACCCTGAGGGTACTTTATTAGCTTCAGGAGGTGATGATGGTACAGTTATGATTTGGGAATTATGTGATGGGATAATTAAAGAGTTTGGTGATGAAGATGATGATATTAAGGAGAGTTGGCGGGTTAAATATCTGGCACGACTGAATGGAGAGATTATGGATTTATGTTGGAATCCTGATGGTGAGTATATAGTCACTGGATCAATGGATAATACTGTGAGGGTGTATCAAATAGATCAAAGTATAAAGTTGATTCATTCTTTGAAACTGCATAGTCATTATATCCAAGGGGTTTATTGGGATCCATTAAATGAATACCTTGTTAGTCAATCTGCAGATCGGTCAGTTAACATCTATAAAATCATTCACACATCGCCAATCGATATTAAACTTGTTCATCGATTTACCAAATATAATGGAAGTAATTTATATCAATCAGAATCCCTTCAATCTTTCTTTAGAAGATTAGCATTTTCTCCCGAGGGAACATTCCTTATAACACCAGCAGGTGTCGATGGTGAGAATGACGTAGTGTACGTATACACACGATCTAGTCTATCGCATACTCCAATTTTCAAAATTTCAGGATTAACAAAACCAGCAATTGCAATAGCATTCCATCCTGAGAAATTTCAAGGTAGGAGTAAACTAGTTAAATTGGAATATATGTTAGTGTTTGCCATAGCGACTCAGGATAGTGTGGTTGTGTATACTACTGATGAGTTTAAACCAATAGGTTATGTGTCTAATTTACATTATAGTAGTATAACAGATTTAAAATGGGATGTTCAAGGATCAAGACTAGTTATTTGTTCAACTGATGGGTTTTGTTCAGTGGTTAAATTTGATAAGGTATTTGGTGAGAAGTATGTGCCTGTTGTAAACAGCGGAGAATTTAAACAAGTTGAGCCAGTTACAGAAGTAACACCTATTGCTACTGCTGCTGCCACTGCCACTGCCACTGCTACAACAGTCGAAGAAGTTACAGAAGTTGTACTTACACAAAATGTACCAGTTACAGAAATTGCACCTGCACCTGCACCTGCAACTACTACTGAACCTACAATAGATACATTCTTTAAGAAGAAAAAGAGAATCACACCAACACTTGTATCTTAATAGTTAATACACAACCTAATATACAACTTAATTCTATACAGCTATTCTATAAATCAACTTCATTACGTAATTGCTTCTCTAATCTTCTTCTAGCATTAACAATCATTTGTTGTTTTCTTTGAAGTAAAGTTTGACCTTCATATTCTTCATCAACTTCAACATTATACTTTTCCAATAAATTAACTGGCTTACCACTAGTACTTCCACTAGCACTTCCACTAGTACTACTTTGTGGAATTGGAGTATGTCCAGGTGGGAAAGGTAATGTGCCTAATTCCATAAATCTATCAACTGTAAGTTCAACCGAGCCTGTGTTTTCCAAATCGTATCTTATTTGATCAACTGTTAAGTTTGGAGCAATGGATTGAACAACTTCAATCATGGAATCAGTAACTGGTCTTGATCTACGAGTAGTGGAAGTATTGCTTGTTGGTGCTGGTTGTGGTGTTGGTACAGGTTCATATTCTGGAGTTTGTGGAATAGGTGCGATCAACCATCTTAAGAACAAGAACGCGATTGCTAGAGTTGCTATGAAGATTATACTTGAATAATCCATGTTGTTGTATTAATACGAGTGAATTAGTTATTGATTTTTTTGGTGAGAAATTTAATACTGAAAATTAATAGTGAGCCATGGCGAGGTATTAAATTAATACTGAGCAAGAGCGAAGTATTAATTAGGAGATATAAAGCCAAGTATTATTGAAATGAATTAAGAGCATATTTACTATAAATATATATTAATTACTATTAATACTTGTACTATATTCTATTTACTTAGCAATAGCAAAGATTGAGTGCATCTGAAGTGTATTTAAAGTAGAAGCGTTGAGGGTAGGCAGGGAAGTGTAGTAGTTCAAGTATTAAGTATTATTATCAATTAATACTTCGCTATCGCTCAGTATTAATTTGTAAAACTCAACTTAAAATCATTCTCTTGATGTTTCACTTTATATAAAAACCCCGTAATAATTTCATTCTCTTTACTTCCCAAAGCCAAGAAATGGCTCTTTACACTCTTGGCCAATTCCCCCTTTGATATCCTCCCCTTACCTTCCTCCTTATTCCTCCTCTTACTAAACGTCTTCTTACCAATCTCACTATTTAAAATATCAGAATTAACCGTATCAACTCGATCCAACCCTAATCCATACCTTGCATTATACTTCATTAATACATCATCATCAAACAGTTCAAAATCAAGTGGATGAACTAATGGAGTGTCATGAGGACCATTGGATGTTATATGACGTGCTAAATAATTTGCTTGTAATGCTTGTGCTGCTTGATTCTTGGCCTTTAATGTGGATTTACCTGTGGTGGTAGGTGCATTCTGACGACTCAGTTCGGATTCAGATGCCGATTCTCTATGACTTCTTGGTGCCATTGTGGTTGTTGTTGAAAGATAAGTATTGTATTTTGAGGTAGTTTTTGAAATGTTTTTTTTTTACTTGTGGTATTAAGGAGCCGAGCGGGAGGTCTGGTAAACTAAGTCACGTGATAGTGTTTATACCGATGTACACTAGGAATAGTCCACTTCCGAGAAGAATAATATCTACATGAATATTCTACATCTGGTTATGCATGTTGAAACACCTATTTTTACTAGGGTTTTGCTAACCTTGCTCATGTATAACATCCAGTTTAATTGTATACAACTATATTAATTTATTCAACTTTTACTATAAATATTCTATTAACCTAAACCTAAACCAAACCAAACACATTAAACCCACTTATAAAACCAAAGTCAATGCAGCAATCCCAGATAACAACACTGCATATTTCAATCCCCGAAAATTTGTAACTGCGATAGATACTTTTGCTGTAGTTGTAGCAGTAGCACTAGGTATATCTTCAGTAACTATAGATGTTGCTATACTTGACAAGGATCCTACGGCAACGATCCCTGAGGGGCCAGCAGAGACTAATGCTCCTGGTTGATTATAATTTATTGATGCTTGACGTAAATCAGTAAAGTATGAAACTTGAGTTGCGGTAGGAAATATTGATTTATCAACTACTAGAGACATTCTTGGTTATATGTGGTGTAGGTGTTAGATGTTATACTGGTGTGACTAATGAAAAACATGATTATTTATATGTGTTTATATATCAACATTCCCTGGTTGTGGGATTAAATTTAATCTCATTGTTAAAATTTCGCCATGAAACCATGAGGTATGTTTGAGAAATTCTTTGTTTCGTGTTTCAAATAGGGTTTCAAATTGGTTTGTGTTTTCGTTATTACCTTGACAATCAATGATATTGAACAATATTGAACATTATTCAATGTTGAATAATATTACTCTACAAGTTATCCATTCGTATAAAGTAATATAAAGTAGTACGCGTATTGTTAGTATTAGACACCTTACAGGGATGTACCTGAATTATTTTTTAAGTCTTAGCCACATAAAGAAAAATACTCACTTGTAACAACCATTACATCATAGCAACATAAACAATACAAAGTCACAAAATAGAATGAACAATTGTTGACACATGGGATATACCTATGTTTCACATGTTCTAGTAGTCTTGTGACGATTAGGAAACACGCGTTGAACTGGTATAATATGACATATGGTTATTGTTTGGATCCGTAACATAGTAACATAACCATCAGTCTCTGTTCTACTTTACAGTTGTTGACAGATTGAGGTTTGGGCATGGATCTGCCTTGAATTGAATGATACTGACATTGGGACAAGATCTGATTTATCTGTTTTGGGACGGATTAAGGTCCAATTTAAATTCAGGTTCACTCGTCAACCATGTTAGAATATCTCATTTACTTGTTTTGGAATATATCTGCAGGAGCGATGTAGTTTTCATTGTTAATCATTTATGGAATTCGAAACAATAAGTTTCAAGTATTACAGGTAAGTTATCATATCCCGAGAGTAGTTCCGAAATGACATCAAATGTATCAAGTGAAGATGAAATAAATAGATATTGTGATGTCATGCATTAGAAATGTAAGACAAGTTGAACTGACTCCTTTACCACTTTCACGCCTCTTCAATATAGATCGTCTATTGATTTATTAGACTTTATGTTCATGCTGAGACTATATACTTGTTGTACTAACAACTGGTACCTCCCTATTACAAAGCAAGCATTGTCAATTCTATAACTAAACATATTCTTATACAACTGGTTGATAGGAGTTGTTATGATGTACTTGTTAGAAGAAACCCAAGATCTCTTTAATATAATATAATTTGTAAATTGAGGAATAATTGTTGAAAATTGTTTGCGAAATAGTTGCAAATTTTTCAAACTATTATAATATCAATTTTCCATTACGAGTAAACTTATAGTTTACTTGATGTTTACTTAATAAACATTTATTTGAACAACTCAACCTATTCAAACATATCCTTATAATATAACACACTTTAACAACTGCATTGATTGTTGTTGGTCTATCCTGGTTGATATCAATTTTTCACCTCGACACGACCCCTCGTTTTTCTCTTGTTGACACGATTGAAATTTTCTGTTCACCAATCAACACATCCTTCCAACTTAAACTTCATCAATTATGGTTGTTCTTGCTGCTTCGATATGTACACGAGGTGGGAAACCTCTTGTATCACGTCAATTCCGTGATATCTCCCGTGATAGAATCACTGCCCTTCTTGCCAATTTCCCCAGTTTGATTTCAAATAGTGGATCTCAACATACAAGTGTTGAAGATGAAACGGTTCGATATGTATATCAACCATTAGAAGAATTCTATATTGTTCTTATCACGAATAAAACTTCGAATATCTTACAAGACATTGATACTTTACATTTATTTGCTTCTACTGTATCAAATCTTGTTCGAACAATTGATGATCGAGAAATTTTCGATAATGCCTTTGAAATAATTGGCGCATTTGATGAAATTATTAATTTAGGATATAAGGAAAATTTAACCTTAAGTCAGGTGCAAACTTTCTTAGAAATGGATTCTCATGAGGAGAAAATTCAAGAGATTATTGAACGGAATAAAGAATTGGAAGCTACTGAAGAAAGAAAGAGACGTGCTAAAGAAATTCAAAGAAAGGAATCCGCCAAGAAGAATATGGAACTGCAATTTGGTAATGTCAGTGCTGGATATGATTACCAACAACAACAACCACAATCTTATCAACCTACATATCAACCAACTCCTGCAGTGGAAATCAGTCAAAATGCAGCCCCTGCATTAGCTCCTAGACCTCCTGCAAGAGGTGGGTTACAATTGGGGAAGAAACCAGGGAAACATATCCCACCACCAGCTGCTGCCGCCGCCGCAGCTGCTGCTTCGAGAGCAGAAGTTGCTTCTCAACCATTACTTTCTCAACCTCCAGTATTCCATCATATCCAACCTCCAGTTCAAGTCGCCACCCCAGGTTCATTCTCCCCCAGTGCCTCCCCTGCACCTGTCACCACCTCGGGTAAAGTTTCCAACAATGGTATTTTAATCACGATAAATGAACGGGTCTCGGCGCAATTATCGCGTGATGGATCCATCATATCTTCTGAAATCAAGGGTGATTTACAATTACGCATCAATAATCAAACATTGGCAAATGCCAAGATCTTATGTACCACTGGAGACAAGAAACATTTCAAAACCCATCCTAATGTTGATCGGAATTTATTCACCAGCACCAGTGTGATTAGTGTTAAGGACAAGACTAAAACATTCCCGGCCAATGATCAACCCTTGGGGGTTTTACGATGGAGATCTGTTGGAAAAGCGGATAATTCAAGTTTGATCCCGATTGTAATCACAGCTTGGGTTAATGTAAACCAAGGAATTGCTCAAGTTACGTTAGAATATGAATTGACTGGGGAGTTTATTAATGATCATATTAGTTCTCAAGTGGAAAATATCAAGATTGTCGTTCCTATAGTAAGTGATGAAGTTCAATTAGAAAGTGACCATGTTGGATATGAAGTGACTCAAGAAGGGGTTGTGTTTAACATTGATGAGATTTCATTTGATGATCCCCAGGGTTCATTTGAATTTAATATTCCTGTATCTGAAGAAGATGATTTGTTCCCCTTGGATGTTCAATTTGATATTGTTAATACAAATGTGGTTGAAAGTGATGTTTCATTAGGTGGGGTTTCGGTTATTGATGTGGTTAGTAATAATGATGATGAAGCTTCATTACCGTTTGATTTACATTCACATGTGATTTCTGAAAGTTATGTAGTTCAATAAGTACAACTGAACGAATGTGAAGTTGTATAACAACTGAGAGAATAGTATAAAATTAGACAGAGTGAACAATGTTATATCTTTTACTTGTTTCAACTGAGCCAAAGCGAAGTTGTTGTATTCTTCTCCACTTGCAATAAGTCTCTATTATCTGCTACTCTCTTGAAAGCTCTATAAACTTGAAGTGACATCGCTCAGTAATCAGTTTGATCACTCAACTGAGTTAAATTTGTATGTCTTGGCTATTAGTAAAGTATATACAATAATCAGATGTGAAGTATAACTAATATCTATTCAATTATAGAATTGAAGGAGTAAATTTGTTTCTTCTACTAGCATTATATACATATAAACAACCAGCCAGGCTAATAATAAGTTGGCAATAGTATAAGGACGCTGGCTCAATACGCTGGCGCTTGGACGATATTAACGACGCACTCAGGAGGATCTTAACAATACACTGCTACAAGATCATAATAAAGATATTGGGACTTGGAAAGTATTATAACACTGGCGCTTTGCGAATTCTTTGGAAGGATCTGTTCAGCTGGGGTATTAATAACACTGGCACTTGGAAGGTTTTAATAAAGATACTGACACCTGGAAAGATCTTAATAAATACCTTGTCACTTTGGAAGGACTTGATCACCTGGGAATATCTTAATAACACCGACACTTGGAAGGATCTGTTTAGATGAGAAGGATCTGTTTAGCTTCGCTAAACCTTGTAATCCTTTTGTATCAGATCATTCAGCTCGCTTCGCTTGCTAAATGATGATGGAAACCCCACTCAACGCAATTGAAAATCTACACCCCAAACCTTCCACTTCATTCAATCGATTCAATTCCAACAACATTTGATATCTCGGATCTTTCACATCTCCACCACGTTCAAAATCCACAATTGGTTCCTTAATATGATTAACCACCACATTCAACCCTCTCAATGGTTCACTATTAGTATCTAACTCCATACATTGCTTTCTTAATTGGGTTAATTCATATATTAAATGTGTTGGAGTTAAATGTCCATAAAGTTCATCTTCAGGGACATAATCTGGATTTGAACATTCCATTACCACCCCTCTTAATTTCTGATTTATAATAAGTGGAGCTATGGCATGCCATAATTGTAAATTCCGATTTAATTTCGAAACAAGATCAGATTCAAAATCTCCAAGCACAAGCAAAGAGCCTCCTGTTATATTATACGTGATTAAATATGCTGAACTTTGATAATGTTGCTTATGATTGCCATTTATCGGAAGGGTAACTATTGATCTTCGTCGATGATCATCTAATTTATTCAATTCTCCATGGGATAGTTTAAACATAGTTATGGAATACACGCCATTATTAACCAAATTTATATGTTCAAATTGAATCGGGACAAGATTTATGATTTCAAAATTGGGCATATTGGGCCAAATTATCCCATTGAATAAATGTCGTTGTAATGCATCACAAGTATGTATAGATCCATAAATTTGTTTCAGTGGCGAGTTGGTGAACCCAGCAGAGTTTATCACAAGTGATGCAACATGATCTAAATGTGGGTGAGTTATTAAAAAAGTTTCAATTTGATTGAATATAAGTTGGGAATAATACATGGCTGTGCGTGGGGGGAATTTTTCAAATGGAGTTGTGATGGTTACTTTGGAATGATAATATTCTGGGATTGTATGGGTATCTGGGTAATACTCTAATAATTTACAATGGGGTTTCCTGGTGGTTGTTTCCTGATGGATAATCTCCGCTAATTGTCCCATACCACATCCTGCATCAATACATAGAAGTTCATTGAGGGTGGGATCTCCGATGATGGCGGAGTAGCTAATATGCAGGGGTTTGACAAGGATGGAACAAGTTGAGCCTTCAAAAGGACCACCTGAAGAACCCAAGAATGTAAGTTCAAACGACATATTGGAAACACTGTATAAGTTAAGTTGATTACTGGGGAAGAAGTAGAAAAATACAATCATTCAAAAAAAGAAAAACAATAGGATTGCGCTTAAAACGGTGAGTCTAAGTTTAATGTGTAATCCCCACATGAACCCACATAATGTCTCACCTTACCCAAAAAAAACCTTATACACATACACAATATTACAGGTTACATATCTACCATAAAGATGAAATTGATTAACCCCCTCATGAGGCATTTACAATGGGGTATATGGATTTTAATTGGAGGTTTACGTAATTGGTATTTTTTTAAGTGGTTGTGCATGGGTATTTTCTAGAAACATGCAATGGAACACTATACCCAAAAAAAAAAACCACAAGTTTTTAAAGATTTTTCAAATAAATTTCTTGGTTGTTGGGTAAACAATATTCACCTGATCCGGATATACTTCCCGGATAACTGTAGATAATCTTGGCTATTTGTACTTGAAATTTCCACGGCCTTAATTTGTTCAGCTATCCGAGGGTACTGTAAGATATGAGAAAGAATAGAAACTCTTCTTAGTTAATGCTACAGTTTCAGACTAGTACTTGACTTGAATAATTAGACACAAATAAGAGTTGAGTTCTGCCCTAGCAACAATTTTGCTAGGAAGGATTTGTATACTAGTTACTAATAGTAGCAGTTGGATTGGTGTGGGCTGCTTCTGATGTAGCTGCCTTTTACAAGATGGTTCTTGGCGGGACAGAGTTTGAATGTTTTTGGGCCTTTTGACGAGCCTTTTTCTCTTTGGCTGAAAGAACTAATGTAAACCCATCTTCGTCGACAGGGGTGTGTTCATTGTTGGTCTGAGCGTGAGAAACTTGTTTAGTAATCGAACGAGGGGCAGAGTTTGTGGACCCTGATGTTGGTGGTTGGTCAGCAGGCTTAGCATTGAGCTGCTTGAACAGGGGAAGGTTGGGCCTTTTTGTTAGCCAACCGTGTGGGGCACTCAGCTCCACTGTGTCCTGGTTGCAGACAGATGACACATTCGTGAACTGGACAGCGGAATCTCAGATGAATAGCGGTCTTACAACATCCACAATGACTAACATGAGATATAAATTCAATTTTGGACTTTTTTGCCTTCCGCATCTTGGTAGGAGTAACCTTGTCGCTTAAAGCGAGGATGAGTTCAATCTTCATGGCCTGTTTGAATCCTTTTTTGAAAATGGTCTTTGGGTTGGGTTCATGAACATAATGTTTCAATATGGTTGGTTTGTGTTCGGTTGGAAAGTGTTCTTTGAGAAGTTCTCTCCACCATCCCAGATATGAACATTCACAATATAAATTGACGAGAATGATTTGGTCCATATCATGATTAACATGGTGAAGTTTAATAGTTGTATTCACAGTGTTGTTGTTCAATGGGATCTCCATTGGTTACGACATGATATGTAAGGTGAAGGTTCGCAAATGGAAATAATTTTTCTACTTTATCGATTGAGGGAGTAGCCACATGCACCAATTTATCCGCAATGTACATCCGCCAGTTAGTTAAAGCAAGAAGTTCGTAATGTTTAGAATGCTTTTGGTATTCCATAGATTTAGCTTGTTGTTGTAATGCCTTTAATTCGGCCTGTAATTTGTTCTTTATTTCTGCATTAGAACCCGCTTCAATGGAGGTGTTGAGGCTTCTAATGTTGGTTCCAATCTTAGATAATTTTAATTTGAGTTTTTCATGATCTTTAGAAAACTCTTCTTTCTGTTTATTGATGTGGTTGGATAAGAGGAATACCTTAACTAATTAGATCTAGTTTGAATTACTACTGATTAACTATGTTGTTTATTTGCTATCTACTGTATATGCTAGCATTAACCAATAGTATACTTCGCTACGCTCAGTACACTATTGTACTATTGTTGCTTACTTCCATAACCCCTAATATCACTGGCAAATTTCCAACTTTGATTCTCAACTTTAACATTCTTCTTAAATTCAACCTCGACTTTCCCCTCCACCAATTTAATCACCACTTGAGAATATTTATCCCCCGATCTAGCATCACGATAAAATAATACCCTCATAGAATCTTCCACTACTTTTGTCACTTCTTCCTCTCCCACATTGACATAATCCTTATCTTCCTTAATTAAATTCCTTAATAATGGAATAGCTAAATGTGATCCAAACCCCGTGGCAATAGTAGATGAACTATAACTTACCCCTACTAAATCTACATATTTCAAAAATGGAGTTCGATCTCTATAAAACCCCCCAACAATAATTGAATTCCATAAGGGATTCATTCTTGATCTTCGATTATACATGACCCTTGATAAATATTCATGAACGTTAGAAGCCCGAAGATAATCTCCACCATCATTATCATAAACTTCTTCCAGAGTTTCCAATTCTTCCAAAATTCGTTCCAATTGTTGCATATCGGAAACATCACCAGAAATACCAACCACAGTTTCATTGCCTACTTTGATCAAACGTTCAAGATTGGAAAATCTAAGTAATGATCCATAAGATCCGACATTATCAGCCGCCATGATTATCCCATTGGAGAATTTCAGAGCAATTACTGATGTTCCAGTAATTATTGGTTGTTGAGTATGCATTTTAGGAAATGCATCAAGGGAAGCATGGTCGGTGTCAGGAACACTGGCGTGAGCAATTGCATGGTTATATGTTCCGTATGTCTCAGTGCTGGGTCTACCCCATTGGAATGGATCGTGATTCATAATTGATTAATTGGTTACCTTGATATTAAGGTGGCGACTTGACATTTCAAATTGCCCGCGAAAAAATAGAGTAAGTAATAGTTGAAGGTATATATGCAGGACACATGCATGCTATACAAATGGCTTGAAATACATCCAATATACAACATATACTTATATACATATACAAACATTGGCAATAAATATAAACAGTTGGGGTTATGTTAATATACGAAATCAGCACCACCACTAAGAACATTATCAATTTCACTATCTTTAATCAATTTATATCTAAACCTTAAAGGTAATTCACTTCTAGCAAAATATTCCCCTTCACTTGCCTCAACAGGATTACTATTATGATATGAACTACTTCCAACGGATCCTGGAAGTTGACCTCCTGACATTGGATGAGGTTTTACAGCACTTGACCCAGCTTCTACGAATGTGTTAGTTCATGTTATTCAATTGATTGACGTTGATACATACTATGCACATGGGGTCCTCCTACGAACTTTATCGAGGGGATATGTTTGAGTAATCTACTAAGTACTTTCATTCTAATTCAAGCTTAACCAGTTATGATTTGTTGAATTCTTCAATGGTTTAGTTTTTTTCTCCGGGTGAAGATGGGGGAAATTAACTCATGGAAAAATTCAAAACCCCGAATGCCTCCGGAAATACCTGCATATAACCAGGTACATATACAAATGATTGCAAAAATCAAGTTTACAAATAAAACATATAAACTTCCAATGACAATTAGTTTACTTGATCTTCCATTTCCTATAATTCAGAGAATAATCTATCTTAGATTCATATCTGATGGTTCAAAGTTTACTCATATTCTTCCATTTTTCCTTACTTGTAAAGCATTATATATCCATCATCATATGTTATATACTTTAAAGCCAATCCTAATCACTGACACTAAACATCCTAATTCTATTCCGAAACATATAATACTACAATTAGAACAACAGTTGAGAAGGCGAATTCATCAGATTACATTGGTGGGTCCAGTATCCATCAACCTTCATCAATTCAATTTAATTAAAGTTACAATTTATGATGATTTAGAAATGGTGAATTTCCTTCCTGATACCATCACCTGTTTGAAACTTGTCATTGATTGCAAGAACAAGAAACATATTGAATTAAAACAATGTAATTTCAAACTTGTTGAATTCAAATACAAGAATTTAAAATGGAAATCATTTCCGATTCTTCATCGTACAAATCCAACAAGAATGGCAATATTTCTATGGCTGTTAATGTACAATCATAGGAAAACACTTAGGTATATTGATATTGAGATGTTCCCAATTGAGAAAATATTCCCGCAAGTGAAATTCCCCAAATTGAAATTGATTAAATTTGATCAAACTAGTAGAATTAATCTGGGGTTCTTACAAATTATGTTACATAATGGAACCACGGTTGTTTTGGTGAATACTCTTAGATCGGAGATTGTTAAGTGGGAGTCGGGATTACGAGAGAAGTTTGTTATTCTGGATGAAAATATCAGAAGGATTAAACATCAGGCGGGATTAACTACTTAGTCTGCGATAGCAGGCTAAGCTATCAGAGTACTTGAAATATACACTTGAAATACACTTGACACTAACACCTCAAAATTGTATGTTCAAGCACCTATATTAATCTAGTGCGTGGAAAAAAAATGTGCTAATTCAACATATCAACTAATGGACAAACTTTCTAAAACAATTGATCGATTCCAAGCGAAAATCGAATCTGGGTCCTTCTATGAGGCTCATCAGACTCTTCGAACCATAGCCAATCGATTCATCAAGGGGAACCAACCTACACTTGCCACCCAACTTCTTTATCAAGGAGCATCGATTTTAACCACCCATAAAGAATATGCTTCAGCTTCAGATTTAATTAGTTATTTAATTCAAGTCTATGTTGATTTCAACATTCATGATAACACTTCCAAGATGAAATTGATTGATTTGGTATCAGGTTTACCATCGGCTGAACCAAGTCTTGTTGAATTAAGTACTCAATGTCTAAAATGGCTGTCTAATGGGAACAAATTTGGAGATTGTCAATTACATCATGTTTTTGGAACAATGTTTCTTAAACGAGTAGAGGAAAACTTGGAAGATACTGATGAAATCAAAAGAAAATATTTCGCCCTTGCTGAAATTCATTTGATTTTAGGTACAGTTGATAGTGTTCCATTATATGTCAATTATTTAATTCAATGTAGTCAAGCTAATAAAGATGTTGATCCTGGTGTGTTTTTATCTCGTGCAATTATTAATTATTTATATTTAAATAATATTAAATTTGCTCAAGAAGCTCAAGATTTGTTTGTTAAGAAATTACAAGGAACCACTATTAATGGAATTGTTTATTTCGATAATTATCCTATAATTAACTTTGTTCAGTTATTATTGGTGGTATTCCTGAAGGAACACACATCCAATCTGTCACAATTTATGAGATTATATACTCAATATAAACTGGTATTGTCAAGCTATGATATATTAGGACCTGTGGAGTATTTAGGTAGGACATATTTCCAATTGAAATTAGGACAACAACAACAGGGTAATATGTTGGCCAATTTAATGGGAGGTTTATTCAAGTAGTTTTACATAATCTATTTAATCTAATATGTATCGTCGGTATTCTCACTAACATCTTTAATAATTGAAGACAGATTTAATGCTGTAACCAATTCTGGACGTTTTGATTTAATTAATTCATGTTTAGCTTCGGAATAAGTACACCACCGTCGTTGTCTACTTTTCAGTTCTGGCCATACTTGATCCATTTTATCAACTATTAATTCAAAAAAATGAAATTCACTCTTGGGAATTGCAATCTTGGGATCAAAATCTCCCTTAATTATAGGTGCCCCTTTGCGTGAATCAAGTACAATTGGTAATTCACTAGTAACTGTACCTTCAACCCCGGCTTCTTCCCAAGTTTCCCTCATGGCAGTCTCTACTAATGTCTCATCATTTTCATGTCCTCCCTTGGGGAGTACCCATTTTCCTGCATGGTTAGATGACAGTATCATAATCACTTTTGTATGGTCAGGATTTAGACAAATACATCCTGCTACTATCCGAGCCCCAGTTTCAGGATTATATTTTTGATTTTCTCGACCAGTACGACTTTGCATTGGATCACGGCCAACACTAGATGTGCTTGACTCTATAGATTCGTTTGATTGCATGCTAAGGCCTAAGGTTAGTTACGAAGATTTGAAATACGAGATGTGAAATTTTGATATCAGGAGAACTGGGTCATTGTGCAGGACAGAGGAAGATTTGGAATTGGTTACATTATAAATAGTTGTATATAATTAAATAACTATATAACTAACTCTTTCCTTAGTTATATTATTTCCAAGTACCAGCACTCTTCCTAAACCTTCAGTCTATTGTTGTGTTTATAAGTGCTGCTCGTGATAGTTTTGAAAAAATATACACCACATTCATTTCAACCAAGATGAATCTCTGGATATTATTTCCCTTATTAGTCCTAGTTTCCGGCCATGGCGATCATAACTCAAAGAACACAGTCAAGCCGCCTAACTTAACCTGGTCTCAATGGCATATGTCTCAAGAACATAATCTCGACGACTTTGACCCAGCGACCTTCTTCACATTACACGACCTCTCAGGATCACATTCTTGGACACGAGTCGACATTCTCAACATTTATGGAATTATAAACCCCCGTGTGGGTGACGGATCGGGAATGGGTTCAGGGTCCAGTGATATCACTCGAGCAACGCAAGATAAAGTCGTCTCAACTATTCTTGACATGATTGATACCAACCATGATGGGAAAATAACTCTTGATGAATGGATTAAATTTACTTCTGAAGGAGGAGAATTGCCTGATTTAGGATATGGGCCAGGACATCATTTAGATTTCGAAAGTGAATACGAAGAACATCATTGGAAACAATATCATATGAAGGATGATCCTGATGTAATGATTAAACATAAAGAAGATATTGAACATGAATTATTACATCATGAACATGAAATTGAAGAGAGTCATAGTAAGGCTCCGGAAATAAGACAAGTTACTAGGAATTATTTATCATGGATTAATTTGAAGAATTTGACTCCAAGGTATACCAAAAAATAACTCAGTACTGAGCGAACTACTGAGCGAAGCGAAGTAAATTGAATCTGAAAATACTAAGCGAAGCAAAGTACATTGAAGCCGAAGGCTTCAATACTTTGTTTTACAGATACTGGCGATAGCAAATTAAAAAAGCCAAAGGCTTCTCTAGTTTATATTATAATATTAGATACTGGTTAAGCCTCTGGCTTCAATATATAAATATAAAACAGTATACATTAACCACTGAAGCCTTCGGCTTCACTTTGGTAATAGCAATTCAGTCTTTGGCTTCATTGCTATTGCAAACTTCCAAAAGCACAATTTCGTAAACTTTGTAATTCCAGAGTACAACTTCTAGTATCACTATTATTAATTCTCAAACATGCTTCATAAACTTGTAATTTCCCACTACATTCCCCCTGAATCTTTTGAAATGAAGGTACGGCCGTCCGGATACATTTAGCCAACTGTTCTTGTTGTTTAGAACATTGATTTGGATCAGGTTCAGGTAGGGTCATACATTGATGGAATGCAAGGAATGGATGGGGACAATGTCGTGCTATGTCTTCAAGTAAAATCTGATCTAATAAACCTCCTTTCTCTGAAACCATGGTATAAAGAAAGAAGAACAAGCTTTAAATCCGGGAAAAAAAACTGTCAGATATAAGAGGGGATGCTTATGATTGTGGGGGCGAACAAATAGTGTCGAAAGTTATTGTCGTAAAGTCTTGATTCGTTCCACGTCAAACTTACTCACTGTTTGTTGTGTCAAATCAACCTAACAGTTTTTTACTTCTGTTGGTTCTATATCTTCAGGTGAAAAAAATTAACCTTGATAAAACTTTGATCCATTTCTTGATCCAATCATATCAATATGACCCTCTCACCTCCAGTACGAAATACCCTACTTGCATTAACTTGGCTTCCTGTGATCCATTACGTCAATAAACATTTTTATCAACCTTATCAAGTGCGAGGAACATCAATGACACCAACATTCAACCCGGGCACCACCACCACAACCAATGATATAGTCCTCGTACGGAAATATAACTTACGTAAACCAAATTCAGTTGCCCGAGGTGATATTGTCATGTTTAGATCACCTGAAGATCCAGAA
>JAKTZF010000012.1:0-29631 GCA_030705235.1 Spathaspora jeffriesii
GAGTTGGACCTCAAAGAATGAAATGGTCAATTGAAAGAAATGTTCGAGATTTATTATATTTACATTCAAAATTTAAATTTGAAAATTGGATTGGTAATAAAAATACTGAATTACCTAAATTTCCCAAACCTCCATTTAAAAAATCCGATGTTATTAAATTGAAAAGAACAAGAACTCAAACAGCAGCCGCTGCAGCAGCGGCAGATACCCCAGCTGAAGATCCTACACCAACAGCAAACTTTGATATTGCTTCACTATTATCTTTGAATACATTGGCACGACAAATGCTGCTTTCAAGTCTTTCTTCAGTACCTTCATCCAATGAAGAAAGACTACCTGCATTGGAAATAAACCAGAAAAGAAATGTTCAATATGTCAAAGATGTAGAATCATATTTAAAGGAATTAATTTTACTTGTGTCATTAAAACCACAATCTAATCGATTATTTATGTTTTTTGAAATCTCCCCTATTTCATCATTATTGAGTTATGAAACAGGATATATTGGTAAACAAGGAATAGTTCATATCAGTGGCAGTTCCAAATCACAAGGTTGGAGAGTAGGTCATTTCAATGCCAATGATATCAAGAGTATGATTGATAGAAGGTCGGAGAAATGGATGCTTGTACGTAATTCATATGTTATGTATGTTTCCGATATAAATTCAACCTCCCCCTTGGAAGTTTTCCTTGTTGATTCTGATTTTAAAATCACATTTAAACATGATGAACAATTAAAAGAAGATAATGAATCTGAATTTGATGATTCTTCAATAGTCCAACGGAAAATGGCCTTGCTTGAAGATACCGATGCTTCAAACATTGTATTTCGACATTTAAAAATCACTTTGGAGAATTCAGAACGGAAATTAATTTTAAATCCTAAATCATCAAAGGAACAAAAATTATGGATACATTCACTTATGGAAATGAAGAATTCCACTATATGGTCTGAAAAACATCGATTTGGTTCATATGCTCCTGTACGTGAGAATTGTTTCGCTCAATGGTTAGTTGATGGACGTGATCATTTCTGGGCCGTGTCTTCCGCTTTGGAAATGGCCAAGGATGTGATTTTCTTACATGATTGGTGGTTATCACCGGAGATTTATTTACGTCGACCTGCGAATGGGAATCAACAATGGAGACTTGATAGAATCTTACAAAGAAAGGCAAAACAGGGTGTGAAAATCTTTGTTATTATATATCGTAATGTTGGGTCGACAGTTTCAATTGATTCATTATACACGAAACATTCATTGTTATCGTTGGATGATGAAAACATTCATGTGATTAGATCTCCTAATCAATTACTTCAAAATACGTATTTCTGGGCCCATCATGAGAAATTATGTATTGTTGATCAAACAGTGGCATTTGTAGGTGGGGTTGATTTATGTTATGGAAGATATGATACCCCAGATCATGCCTTGGCTGATGATTCCAAGATTGATTTCCAAAGTCTTGGTCCTGAAGATCAACCTACAAATGATGATATTGTTAATTTCCAAACATTCCCTGGTAAGGATTATTCTAATCCTCGTGTTAAGGATTTTTCAGATTTGAATAAACCTTATCAATCAATGTATGATCGAAACACAACCCCTCGAATGCCCTGGCATGATGTCCATATGTTCACTGCGGGGAAGTTAGCTCGAGATTTAGCCCGACATTTTGTTCAACGTTGGAATTATTTATTACGTCAGAAGAGACCTAGTCGATTCACACCACTTTTAACCCCACCCGCTGATCTCACCGACGAAGAAGCGTTGATGTATGGATTAGATGGGACATGTGAAGTACAAATGGTGAGATCATGTGGGAATTGGTCATTGGGTTTAAAGGAACATGAACAAAGTATTCAAACGGCATATTTGAAATTAATTGAAAGTTCAGAACATTTTGTATATATTGAGAATCAATTTTTCGTTACATCATGTTTAATTGATGGTACTGAGATTCAGAATAGAATTGGAGATGCCTTGGTTGATCGGATCATTCGAGCCCATGAAGAAGGCACCGTATGGAAGGCAGTGATTCTTATCCCCTTGATGCCTGGGTTTGAATCTCAAGTTGATCAAGCTGAGGGTTCTTCGGTTCGTGTGATTATGCAATGTCAATATATGTCTATATCTCGTGGAGAAACTTCAATTTTTGCTAAATTAAGAAAAAAGGGAATAAATCCTGATGATTATATTCAATTTTTCTCATTAAGAAAATGGGGTAGGATTGGAGTTAATAGAACATTGGTTACGGAACAATTATATATTCATGCCAAGATTATGATTGTTGATGATCGCGCAGCTATTATAGGTAGTGCCAATATTAATGAACGATCAATGCGAGGCGTGAGGGATTCTGAAGTTGCTATTGTTGTTCGTGATAAGGAGATGATTTCAAGTAATATGAATGGAGAACCGTTCTTGGCGGGGAAGTTTGCCCATACTTTAAGAATGAGATTAATGAGGGAACATTTAGGTGTTGATGTTGATATTCTTGATGTTGTTGAACGTAGATTTAAAAAATTTGAAAATCTTGCTAGATCATTAACTAATTTTAATTTTGAAACTAATAAATTTTCCAATATTGAAAATAGATATTTATCATCCATGGTTGAAATTGCTTCGAGAGATATTTTGAATGAACCTGATGGAACTAGAAGATGGAGGAATTATTCTATTGTTTCTAATTCAAGTCTGAAGAATACCAAGATTGAAATAGATGATGAAGATGATGAATTTGAATCAAGTTATCCACCCATGTTCCTACCTATTTCTCTTAATAATAGAACTGGACCTCATGAAGCCAATAAGGGGATCCGGGATAAGAAGAAACATTCATATGATAATCGAGTTCAGAATAATATGGGTCATAAACAAGATGTATTTGGTATTGGGATTGATAAATACAAGACTAAATTAGCAAAACGAGCCAGGTTAAATAGTTCTCGTTTCCTTAAGGAATTATCATATCAACATATTAAACGAAATGAATCTCCAGGAACTTCTTTCTTACCTGATATTGAACATGTCTTGGAATTTCTTGAATCGGATGATATTAATATGACGGATGAAATGGATGAAGAATCAGAAGCGATTATATCGGAACGGAATAAAGAACGTTGGTTATTATTGAAACGAATTGCTTATCTACAACGGATTGCCAGTAAGGAAACCCAAGCGCAAGAAGCGGAGAATAAACGTCGATTAAATGCCGGGTTGCCTGGATTATACAACAATCCATCCATGTCTAATGAAACTTCCGATTTACTTAATCAAATGTCAGGAGCGTCAGATCCAAGTGATAGAATATCCGGTGATGGTAATATATCATATAAGAAATATCCCATAGTTTCCTTAGATGAGAATTCCGCCCGGGATTTAATCAAGAATATAACCTCTCCTGAAGTACATGGTTGTAAATTTGTTGATCCTTATGGATTTGAAGATCCAATTGATGTTGAATTTTATGATTTGTTATGGAATGAACATGCGAGAAGAAACACCGAGATTTTAAGAATGGTTTTCCATAGTCAACCCGATGATAGTGTTAATCGATGGTCTGATTATACTCATTTCACTAGTCTTTCCAGTACATTTATGAAGGCTCAAGATATAAGTGCCGAGTTGAGACATGCTGGATCTCCAGAAAGTCCTGAAGATATTGAAGAAGTGGTTGAAATTGAAGAAGATGAAACCACGGAAAGTGGTACTGGGGAAGATCTTGGATTACTTGGTAAAGTACCCCCTGGGAAAGATGAAACAATTGCTATAACTCCAGAATCGAAAATGAGAATAAGATTAGGTAAACGGGCCAGTGTGAGTCAACCAGAAACGAATATCCCAGAAGAACGTGTTGAACAGGGGAAAATTGATGATGAACTGAGTGAATCACCTAATGAAGAACCAGAACCAGATAAAACACCGGTGGTTACTGGATCTTCTAGTAAACTGCCCCCTCCAATTTCAAAACCTCTGTCTTCTAAACCTCGTCAACGTGTTAGACGTGGTCGAGCCGGGACAAGGACTAAAATGAATCCAGGTGAAGTGATTTATGAACGGGATACGGCTGAGAGATTATTAAGTGAGATTCAAGGTCATTTGGTTTATTTCCCTACTGAATGGTTAAATATTGAGTTGGATAATAATAATTGGTTTTATAATACTGATAGGCTTCCACCAATGGAAATTTATGATTAATAGTATATATAATTGCTAGAGAATGAAAAATGTATATGTGATGTAGTAAATTAGAATTCAGATAACTCTGCCACTATAAACTTTTATCTTTTGGCATTCAATTTATACTAAAATTTATAAAACTATTTAACATATATAATCCACTGTTTTAAATAAATAAACTGGCCTTATGAAGAAAGGCCAAGAGGAAATGCCTTTACACATCCCAAAAATTAGAGTATACCAAGTACGAACACATGGTAGCGCTATAATCAATTGTAAATGTCTGAGTTTAACCATTGCATTTAGTATGAACTAATATGAATAGAGCGAGTGAGACGAGTGCCTTATATTACAGTTGTCTAGTTACAGAAGAATATTCTTATAGATAACACTACCAAGAAAATACATGTCTTTGCCACTCACTTAACAACAGTAACAGATGAAAGCTAGAAGAGATTAGCGTGATCCGGTAAGACTAACCATGAGAATGACGTAAGATTTGATCAACAAACTTGCAATTTATTTCAAATTGGAAGGTTGTTAATCAAATCTATGGGCCAGCGTAAATGCTTGTATATTAAATTGAATTTTTGTTACTATTTTTCACAACGGCGATAATCCCAATTAGACCTCGAAAGAAACAAACTGAAGTAAGAGTCTTGTGTCAATGATACTAGGTCATAGTATGTACAGTAGCTTAGTTAACTAGTAATTGATGTTGTACGACAGAGGAATAATCGCGTAGAAAAATTCAATCGCGAAAAATCCAGCATGTCAAAAACAGTATCCTTATACCGTTGGCATGATTCTTCAAATTCTTTCATATATCGGTACAGTTGTTGGGTTTGTATTCCTTGTACTATCAATTGCCCTGGGATTATATTACATTTCCGAATTGGTTGAAGAACATACAGAACCCACCAAGAGATTCCTTACTAAATTAATCTATGGAATAATCGCTATATTCATATTACTTATTATATTTGATAAATTTCCTATAAAACTTACCTTATTTTCAATATTTTCATATTATGTATATTTACAAAATCTTAAACGATTCCCCTATGTTGAATTAACTTCGCCGATTTTTTTAAGTTCTTGTGTGTTGGTGGTAATGAATCATTTTCTTTGGTTTCATCATTTTCATACTCCCTATATCCCACCTTTGGCAGAGAGGTTAAAGCCAAATTATAAACCAAGAAGGGTTCCCGAGTTTGTCGAAGTGAGTTCTTTCTTTGGGTTGTTGGTGTGGTTTGTTCCATTTGCATTGTTTGTAAGTTTAAGTGCTCATGATAATTTATTACCTCGACATGTGGAATCAAGTCAGGATGTTGAGCAGAAGAGGAAGAATGGGTTGGCTAAAGTTGTTGTGGGGAGAGTTAGGGATTATGTGTATGCGATTAGTAGGAAGTTGGGGTATGAGTTGGATCCGCATCATGGTAGTATAATATAGTTCCTGAGCGATAGCGAGGGAACTATATATTGACTAATTACTCTTGAGAAATAGCGAGGGAACTTGATAAATGAATCAACTTCTTTAACTATATTTACGCTGATTGTCCACTTTGACTCTCAGTGTATACTCAGCTCAGTTATTAGCTTCACTCTTTTATTGAAATGTTAATATTATATAATATACATGAGAGTTATTGTAAAAAATCCTGTGGAATAGGGAACTAAATGCTTTCCTTTTCTTGCTCAACTCATAAACTCTTTTGAAATAGTTCGAGCGAAGGAACTATTGGTAAAAACTTCCCTTTGTGAGTTTCGAACTACACATAATAACAACTTCCAGTAAACTCTTCGCTATCGTCCAGAGTTCACTACTAACTCGCTCGGCTGTTAGAGAAACTATAGGTAAACTCTTTGTAAATAGTTCCTTCGCTCTCGCTCAGGAACTATATATTGACTAATAGTTGCTGAGCGAAGTTCCTAAGCGATAGCGAGGGAACTTAATAAATATTAACTTCTTTAACTATATTTACACTGACGGCTCACAGCTCAGTTATTAGCTTCACTCTTTTATTGAAATGTTAATATTATATAATATACATGAGAGTTATTGTAAAAAATCCTGTGGAATAGGGAACTAAATACTTTCCTTTTCTTGCTCAACTCATAAACTCTTTGTAAATAGTTCCTTCGCTCTCGCTCAGGAACTACTAACATCTTCGAGTAAACTCTTCGCTATCGCTCAGAGCTTGCTCGGCTGTTAGAGAAACTATAGGTAAACTCTTCGCTATCGCTCAGAGTTTACGCTAAAAACTTCCTCACAGGTTTCCCAATATCATTCAAACTCAATAAAAACGTATCATGACCATAATTACTAACATCATTCCCTAATTCATGATATTCAACTTCTCCACCTTGACTATTTTCTCGTAATACATTTGCAATTTCTCGTTGTTGCCATACTGGGAACAATATATCTGATTCAACACCTACAACCAAAACATCAATTTTTGACATTTTATTCATCCCCAATTTCAAATCTTCCAAGGCATCCTCGGGAGTTATTGATGCACGAGAGATTGTCTCAGTGTATGGTTTCTTCGGCACGAGTGAAGATTTCTGTGGTGTGTGATTTTGGGATTGAATATATCTATCTTCTGATTTTTGTCTAATGACACTTGCCTTGAGTCTATTTTCCTGGCCGAGATCAAATAAATCCATGGCTTTCAGAACGTACAACCAAGAATTTGCATCGTATTCAAGACAGAACTTCTCCCCGGCATGATCCAAGTATGTTTCCACGAGGAAATCCGGACATAGAGCTGGGGGTTTACTTTCATCTGCTCTATTTCTTCCAAACCTATATTCCCATTCTGGACCCGATCTATAAGTCACGGTAGCGATCTCCCTAGCAAGTTTCATCCCGACATGAGGCGGGATTTTCCCATAGTAGAACCCGCGATTCCAATTCGGGTCACTCATGAGCACTTGTCGTTGAGTATGTCTTAATGCAATTGAATATGGATGAGATCGAGAACATCCTGAGATTGAAACGATTTTTTCAACTTCATCGGGGAATTCCCAACCATATGCTAAACTCTGCATGCCACCCATGGACGCCCCCACGGCAGCATGGACTTTATTAACCCCAAACACATCATGGATAAGTTCACGTTGCGCTCTGACCATATCATTTATGGTGATTATGGGGAATCGAGTGGCGTATTGTTCATTATTGGAAGGGTCGATGGAACTAGGACCCGTGGATCCATAACATCCCCCAAGAACGTTTGTACATACTACGAAAAACTTATTGGTGTCAATGTATAATCCTGGACCGATGAAATTTTCCCACCATCCTTTCTTAGGATTATCTGGGTGTGATTTGGCATGAGACAGGGCCGAGAGTCCAGTTTGGAGAAGGATAAGGTTGGACTTGCTTGGGTTTAATTCACCCCATGTTTCATATGCGATTTGATATTCGGGTAAATGTCCTCCATTATCGAGGAAAATTGGTTTGGCAGATTTATATAGTTTATAACCGGTTTGCAGAAAGTTGTAGGCTGGTTCAGGTCCAGAATCTAGCGTGTTGGCATGATGAAGGATCCCAAGTGAAAGTTCTTTATTTTTGCGTTCTAGTTTATCCAAACATGGGAATGTCATTTGTGGATTGGATCCATTTCTGGTGGTTGTGGTTGTAGGGACTATTGGTTTAAAGTTTATTACCGATGTGGAAAAAAATTTAATTAATCCCGATGGGATTTTCCTATTTGATCGATATGATATTCTTGTCAACATGTTAAAGTGTGACTGTGTAAATCAATGCTTGATAAGTTAAATATCAATAGTAAATGGAGTAAATGGAGTAAATGGAGTAAATAAGAAATAATTAATAATCATCATGTTAATTGCAAATGACAATAAAAAGGAACTGCCAATTCCTGTATATTACCAATTGACGAATTTCACGTGACTCGGAGATAATAATAGAACGATATTACATTTATGACATAATAACACGTCAAGACATTGAAAAACAATTATTAATTATACTGAATAAGTTGATTTGAAGAGATATTATTGGTAGAGGAAAACCTTGGACAATTCCACTGAGTAAATCTAAAATAGAATATAGTAATAGATTTACATTATTGTTATTTGAATTGTGGCTTGATTGAGGGGTTGTGTCGTATACATACAAGTTACCAATTACGACTTATCAGGTATTACAATTATATAGCTATTGCTTATATCGGTATTACTTACTATCGGCAATAGCTCTACTTCAAGTACAACTATCAGCTATTGCTATCGCTTGGGAATAGCTCTGGTTCAATTACTTCAGCTATTACTTCGCTATCGCTCAGTAATAGCTATGAATCTCTGGCAATATATCTTCTGGACATATCCCCTCACCTTCATCCTATCCATCCCATTAACCCTCCACCTCAAACAATACAACTCCATCATCTCCCCTTTATTATTTGTTCGATTTCTTGAACAATTCATGGTTAGAAATTTAGGATATACTTGGTTCACAGTATTCTTCTGGCTGAACTTACTCGTAACACCCACCAAACAAACTATATTACGATATTGCAAAGTTTATCTTGTGAATTCATTAGTTATTGTCCTATTAATGGAATGGTTCTTTGGATCACCTATATTCGAAAGAATAAGTGTGGTTTCAGGTGCTCATTGTAGTATATCTGGGATATATCGAGAATATGCTTGTGAGAATGGTGGTGGGGAATGGATTGGTGGGTTTGATTGTTCAAGTCATTATTTATTTTTGATATCGAGTAGTTTAATAATTTGGTATGAATTGATACAAGGGAGGGTTATACCTGATATTGAAATGGGTCAGGAATTGGAAATACGAGGGAATAAAATAGCAACTAATAAGTTAAGATCGGGGATTAAAGTTGGATCGTTGATTGTGGTATGTTTATGGTTTTGTCTGTATTTAATTACATCGATTTTTTTTCATACTATTCCGGAAAAGATTGTGGGGTTGGTTTGTGGATTGATTGTTCCTAGTTTATTACCCTGGCTAGATAAGTAAGACATCTACTACAGTCATGTAATCTACACTATAGTATTAAGGAACTATATATTTAAAATCTATAGAGTGTTGAAATATACACATACATCCGTAAGCGATGAAAATAAAACATAATCTTGATTCCAAGGAGAAATCAATATGCGTAAGTGTGTACCTACATCGATGTTTAAGTTTATCAATTCGATCAATGCCTAGACATCAATAGTTGTAACTCGAGGTCTTCATGTGTAAGATCAGGGAAATTGATTAGTTTCATCAATGACTTAAGCTTCGAATAATAACCAAAAAAATAATAACCCCCCACATCTCAAGGACAAAGTATAAATTTGTAAGCTTTCATGGAGAAGGGCTGAATTATTAATAAGCTGATATCATCTACGTCATTGTGGATTTCCCTGACTTTTCTTTTTTTCGCAGTAATCGCGCATTGTTGCAAGCGCAAATATCGCACAGATGAAAACCTTTCACTATCAATTACATCAGCAGAAGTAACTCATTCGCATAAACATCTCATCACATATATATATCAGCCTTACCTCAACTATTCAATCCAACAAACATCAACAATAATAACATAACAAGAATCTTAACTACTACTGCTGCATCAACACCATGGAAACATTCACACTTTATTTATCAAACATCCATTGTGAGAAATGTGAAGCAGCAATTGTCAAAGTATTATCCAATTTCTACTCCATTGTCACAACTCCTAACTTACCTAAAGAAATAACCCTTGATATTAATGATAATCAAGTAATACTCACGGGAACTAATTTCCACCCTAATATCAAACGGATTATTAAAAGTTTGGAAAAATCAGGATTTAAAGTAATGTCATGGGAGTTGTTTGATTCACACATTGTGGTTAATTCAGATACTAATTCCGTGGATGATTTCGATCAAGGGTTTTTCGATCTTGTGGGGATATACAATAGATACTTTCAGAATAAATCCGATAAACGACATTTGAAATATTGTAAAGTATGTCAAGAACATTCTGATGAAGAAACCATAGTTGAGAAGCCTCAAGAGTACCGGGCATCGTTCTTGATTTCAGGCATGACTTGTTCTTCTTGTGTTCAAACCATTACTGATAGTTTATCCTTTTTGAAAACTGATTATTCGGTTAATTTGATTCATAATAGTTTAGTGGCGATCCTTCCTAATAAACAAGTTGTGAATAAGATAATTGATACGATTAATGATCTTGGGTTTGAATGTAGTTTGATTGAAGTTTTACCTGTGCAGACTAGTGTCAATACTAAAGTCACGGCTTTGATTGGCGGTATGACTTGTTCTGCCTGTGTTAATTCAATTGAATCTCAAGTTAATGAATTACCATTTGTATTAGAATCGGGAGTTAATTTAGTCACCAAGACTGGTCAGTTTATCCTCCTGGAAGATAATATTGATAAACTTCAACAAACAATTGAAGATTGTGGATTTGAATTCACATTAATTAATCAAGAAAAGGTAAACTATACATCACATAACATCAAGCCAAGAACTATTAATTTGAAGATTTCCGGAATGTATTGTGATAAATGTCCTGATTTAATCATGAACTATCTTTCGGAATATGGAGATGCCGTACAACAACAAGATCCCATCAGTTTATCCCATCCCTATATTAAATTCACCTATATCCCCAGTGAAACCATAACCGTGAGAAAGTTCCTTGATGATATAAACCACCTTCATGCTGATGGAATCAAACAAACACCCGGATCATTCTCTAGTGAATTAATCAAACCAGTATCACTTGAAGATCAAGTGAGATTACTAGCTCAGAGAGAACTCACAGGGTTGGCAATCCGTCTCGCCATCGCTACCATATTCGTGATCCCTACATTCATATTTGGAATCGTGGCCATGTCATTATTACCGAAACTGAACAAGTTCCGTATGTGGGTGGAACAACCAATTTGGGCAGGTAATGTAGCGAGGAATTCTTGGATCTTGTTGATATTAGCTACTCCGATTTATTTCTTTGTCGCGGATACATTCCATGTAAAAGCGTTTAAAGAAGTTAGATCGTTATGGATGCATAAGAATTCAATCACTGCTAGATTATTCCGATTTGGGTCAATGAATTTGTTGATGAGTATAGGCACAAGTGTGGCATACTTCGCCAGTATCGTGCTTATTATATTAAGTTCAAGACAAACACCCGGTGCCATGGGGTTGAATACGACTTATTTCGATAGTGTTGTGTTTCTTACTTTCTTTTTACTAATGGGGAAATTACTTCAGAGTTATTCGAAACGGAAGACCGCCGATGCAATCACTCAATTGTCAAACTTACAAGAGAAACACGCGGTGTTGGTCGATGACATCATTGTTGATATTGATCTTTTAGAAATTGGCGATCATATTAAGATCAGTCCGGGGGAGGCACCACCAGTTGATAGTGTCATCATCCTGGGAACGGCAGAATTCGATGAATCGGCATTGACAGGTGAATCAACCCCAGTTACACACATACCAGGACATCAAATCTTTTCCGGAACGGTAAACATCAGCAACACATCCATTATAGCTAGAGTAACATCGCTTGAATCAGATTCCCTTCTTGCCCAGATTGTAAACACTGTCAGAGACGGACAATTAAGAAAAGCACCAATGGAACGCATGGCTGATTTAATCACAGGTTCTTTCGTCCCCGTGATCATCTTACTAAGTATCCTCACATGGATCATCTGGATGAGTTTAGGATATAGTGGTGCACTTCCTCAAGGTTATCTCGATATCGATATCGGAGGATGGGCGGTATGGTCATTGGAATTCGCCATTGCTGTGATTGTGATAGCTTGTCCCTGTGGAATTGGCTTGGCTGCACCCACGGCATTGTTTGTTGGTTCGGGACTCGCGGCAAAATATGGGATATTAGCTAAGGGAGGTGGTGTTGCCTTTCAAGATGGTTCAAATGTTAATGTTGTATGTTTTGATAAAACCGGGACGTTGACTAGGGGCGAGGTTGTCATTACTGATTATTGTTTCCCTGGGGAGTTTCAAGAATTGGCATTGGAAGTGGCTAGAGGGTTGGAAGTTGGGTCAAGTCATCCCTTAGCCAAGGCGGTGGTTTCATTCGTGGATAAATTGGGAAGGGTTAGTGGTAACATCTCAGAAGTTGAAATGATTCCTGGAAGAGGTGTACGAGGGAATATCAATGATGGAGAAGCCATACTTGGGAATGAAAAATTATTTCAAGATAATTCAGTGGAATTAACCAACGAACAACAAGCACTAGTTACAACTTGGAAAACTCAACAAAAGTCAATAATTCTCGTTGGGATAAAATCACCACTTTTCCAAGATGGTAAATTCCATCTTGTTCTACTCATGGCCGCCCGTGATGATATCCGTCCTGAAACAAAATCAATAATAAACCACCTTCACAAAAACCATATTCAAACATATATGATCACAGGAGACAATCACATCACTGCAAATGCCATAGCCCAAGAAATCGGGATAACCAACATCATCTCCGAGGTACTCCCTGATGAAAAAGCCACCACGATAAAACAAATCCGAACAACTAACCCAGGAGTGATTGCCATGGTAGGTGATGGAATCAATGATGCACCCGCAATGGCAAGTTCTGATGTTGGGATAGCCCTTTCTTCCGGGGCTGATCTTGCTATGAATTCTGCCGATTTCATACTTTTAAATAAATCAACACCTTTGGTTTCACTAGTGACATTATTTGACTTGTCAAAGACCGTGTTTAATCGGGTCAAGTTTAATTTCGGGTGGAGTTTGGTGTATAATTTGATTGGATTGCCTATTGCCGCAGGGGTGATTTATCCATATAAGAATTCAAGATTGGATCCGGTATGGGCTAGTGCTGCCATGGCTTTGAGTAGTGTTAGTGTTGTTGTTAGTAGTTTGGCATTGAAGTTGTATAAGCCAAAGTTTAATGGGAGGGAGTTTAAGTTTGAGGTGGAGGTTGTTGAACCAAAGCAACATTTTTTAACAACTAACAAGTAACAACTGAGCGATAGCGAAGTTGTTAGTTGTACTAATTGTACTAATTGTACTTAATAGCGATGTTAATTGTATTTATTGCAGGCTTGTTTTATAATATATAGAGTATTTATTAATGTATGTTGTTATAATGGACAATACTGTAAGATTGTAAGTAATCACCGAACTAGACAATAACTAGAGGAAACTAATAGATTGCCGTACTATAGTTAACATGACTAATGATTTAATTATATAACAATGAGATATAAGGGTAAACTAACTTCAATATCACTCAGTTGAATATTTACAGGGTAGATATTGAAGGTGTAAACTGATCCAAGGTTTGCAGTTAGACAGGCAAATGACAGATAAGTGTATAAGTTGCACTTCCGTGAATATATCTAGTAGTATAACAACTTCGCTATCGCTCAGTCGTTATTCTTTGTCAGTTGGTCATTTGGTCATATATATTTATTACTCAGTTGTTGTTTTTCATATTAGTATAACTGTTCACATTTAACTTGTCGTCCTCTCAGTTATTGTCAGTTGGCCATTTGGTCAGTGGGTCATTTGGTCATATATATTTAACTGATAACAACTTCTATCGCTCAGTTGTTGTTTTTCATATTAGTATAACAGTTCACATTTAACAACTCCGCTATCGCTCAGTTGTTAAACACATCTCCGTCAAATTTCACAATCATAACTGTCACATTATCAGTAGTTGAATTATCCATAGCCAATTGACACAACCTTTTAGCTGCCACTTTAGCATCACTTCCCAGGTTAAACAATTCACTAACCAATTTACATGCTTTCCCATCAGAAACCACGTCCCAAACGCCATCACATGCCAATATCATAAACTCATCCAGTTGTGTAATCTCCGTGGCTGTAGTAAATGGCTTCCCAATTACTAAATCCTTCATATATGAATCACCCAAGGACCTCGTCACCGCCAACACTCCATTAACTCTATTTTTCAACACCAAACCCCCAGCTTGTCGTATCCTGGTGATTTCATAACTATCCGATGCCTTATGATCATAAGACAATCGATATGGTTTACCTGCTCGATACAATACTATTCTCAGATCACCTACGTTTGAAGTATACAACATTCGTTTATGATTTGTGGGAACAAAATCAAACCGGGACAGTCTTGTCTGATCTACACATTCTCCAGTTGTGATTTCCTGCCATTGAAGCACGGCAACTGCAGCAGTACACCCCGAGGATCCGGCACCATCTTTCTCGATCAATTCATCGGCCTTGATGAAACTCAGATATAGCTGCAGTTGAACATCCCCTGAAGTTTGTAATTCATGTTGGAGTATCGAATGCAAGTTATTGCCACACCATCGAGCCGATTCCTTCCCGGCATGTCCATCGAAAATGGCAAAGTATCCCCAATCGATCTGTTCACTGAAATTGGCAATGTATGTATGGACATCTTCCATTTTATTTCGATATGTGGTGTTTTTATTCTCGGCTACACCGACGGAGAATGAGAGACCGGAGAAGGGATCATGGTTGGGTATGTCTGTATCATTGGGCATTCTGTGTTGGGGTTGATTGATTGATTTGAGTAGATAAAAATTCTCCTTAATGTTGGTTGCTCGTTACTGCACCGTAAAAAATTATAGGGTAATTACGCAATTACCGCGTGACGATTACGATTACTATTACTGAGCGATAGCGAAGTAATCGTCTATCCATTGCAATAGTCCATCCATTGCAATTACCTCAGAATAGATTATCCATT
The DNA here is from genome assembly GCA_030705235.1 of Spathaspora jeffriesii. Classification (NCBI taxonomy): domain Eukaryota; kingdom Fungi; phylum Ascomycota; class Pichiomycetes; order Serinales; family Debaryomycetaceae; genus Spathaspora; species Spathaspora jeffriesii. The sequence continues at coordinate 14,939 of JAKTZF010000012.1, forward strand.
GCAATTGCAAAGGATTATCCCTGGCAGAGTACATCGAAGAATACCTTGGCCATAGTATTGAAGAAGTTACCAAGAATTACTGAACCAAGAGTATGACAGAGTAGATTAATAGTTACATACATTCAGATATGCGGTAACATATAGTTACCACAAGGTGTATAACAATTGAGACACTCTATTCTTTATTGTGGTGTTGTGGTTTACATAGTAACTCCCCAGCTAATTAGAAAGCCCCGGGCAATTACTCGTATATAGCGTATACTTACACTGTAACGATGGTCTATAAGTACGCTGACAAGTCATGCAATTGAAAACCCACCGTAAACCTCTTTAACCATACTAAGCCATTCTATCGTAACTCAATGCCAACACTCGATCATAGTACGAACTACTATTTTTAATTCGCATGTGTTTGTTTATTTTCGCGTAATCCCCACTCGCCACATAAAACCTCCTCCCCAATTCCTCCTCGTCAATTCCACTTCCTCATTCTCATTCACTATGGTTGAAGTTCCATACAAGCCTAAAGGCACACCCAGTACCACCTTTGTCGAATACAACGGAGCTAAATTCCGCACGATATTTTGGTCCCTGGTAGGACCCGCCAAAGCACGAATAATTTACGTCCATGGATTTGCCGAACATGGAGAATTATACACACAATTCTTTGATGATTTAAGTCAGGCAGGGTATGAAGTGTTCTTCTTTGATCAACGGGGTGCCGGAGAGACGTCCCCTGGGGATCTAGTTGGTAAAACCGATGAGTTTCATGTGTTTGACGATTTGGATTTCTTTATCAAGAAAAATGTCGATGAAGTAAAGGGGAAGGTGTTTTTGATTGGTCATTCCATGGGTGGTGCCATTGTCTTGAATTATGGAATTAGAGGCAAGTATGTTGATGATGTTAAGGGGATTGTCCTGTCGGGTCCTTTGATTAAATTACATCGGAAAAGTGAACCGAATTTTATCCTACGTGGTTTAGCACCAGTTATTAATAAGTTATTGCCAAATATGAAATTTGATTCGGCGTTGAATTACGATTATATTACTTCGAATGAGGCATGGAAGAATTATATTATAAACCATGATAAGAAATTAATTGGTACCATTCGTCAATTCCATGATATGTTTGCTAGAGGTGATGAATTGTTGGTTGAGGGGAAAGTTAAGAAGTTTAATGCGAATGTTCCTGTGTTGTTGATTCATGGTGATGAAGATTATATTAATGATATTGAAGGAACTGCTGGGTTTTTTAAACTTGTTCCTGAAGTTGTTGATAAGAAGTTTATAAGGAATAAGGGGGGGAAACATTCGAATTTTCTTGAATCGGAAAAGATTTATAAAGTTGCTTTGAATGGGACGGTTGAGTTTTTAGATGGTAAACTCTAGCGAAGCTCACGGAGTGAACTGAGCAATATGTTTATCTTCTTCTTAAACTTTTCTGTTACCTAAGGTTAGTGTATATAGTTTCTGAGCGAGAGCGAAGGAACTATTTACAAAGAGTTTATGAGCAAATATGTTTATCTTCTTCTACTTCTTCTTAATATTCTTCTGTTGTTATATGTTAGATTGCTACCTAGCTAGTTTGTTAATGTTTTCTTGTTTTAAATAGTATATGTTAGATACTACTAGTATAACTAAACTGGTCCACTTGTTATCCAATCATCTACTATATGTCAAACGAGTGTTATATGACTATAAGTCACATCACGTGCTGGGGCTTAATTGTTTTTTTTTTTTTTTTTCAAATCTAGACTTTTAATTCGATCTATTCGATTACAAGGTAAAGAGCTGTTATGATAATATGGGGTATACTATTAAACAAAAGATAGATATATGTCTTCAAGCCGAGTCAAACCCACAAATGACCCAATTTGATCTTGCCAACTGGGCTATGAGACAATATGGCACCAGTAAACCACCTTCACAAACCACAATCTCGAGAATCTTAAGTTGTAAAAATGATTTAATTGCCAGTAAAGAAACTGATTTCCAATTAGTACGTCGTCGACAACAATTGAATCCTTTGTTACGCCGGATCTTAACTGAATGGATCACCCAGGCCATATGGGAGAATATCCCCATTACAACCCCAATTATTCAACTGACAGCCAATGCAATCTGGACAAGATTACCACAGGAAGAAAAAGAAGGGAATGGAGTGTTTAATTTGAAATGGTGTAATTATTTCATTAAAAAGTTGAATATGAATCTAACTGGGGATGTTGCAGATCAAATCGGGGGGTATCTGTTGAATAAAGTTTGGAAACTTGATGAGAAAATTGAATTGAAACAATATTTACAGTTATTGATTGAAACTCAAGGGTATACCCCTCAGGATATATTTGTTGTTGATGAATTTCAATTGTTTTATTCCTTACCCTTGGATCAAATCTTTGATGTTTCTTCAATTGACAAGGGGTTGAAACAAAATAGTTCAATTACGGAGAATTCCCTTACTATAATGCTTGGATGTAATATAGATGGTCTGGAGAAACTATCTCCCTTGATTGTTGGAAAATATGATAAATTCGATATATCACAAACAACTCATGCTAGTCTAAAGAATCTAAACAATGTATCTCATACAACATTAATGAATAAATTAACTGAAGCATATCGGATATTCTACAAATCAAATACAAATAAATGGATTACTTCAAGTATGTTTCAAAATTATCTTCTAACCCTCGATCATAAAATATCAAACATTACCCCCAATAGAAAGATATTAATGTTATTAGATGATTCTTCAAGTCATAGAATTATAAATTTAAAATTCAATCATATCAGATTAATTTATTTGAAAAACAACTACAATAATCCAAACAGTTCAATATATAGTGGATCAAATTACCTACCTATGAATTTCGGAATCATTGAAGAATTTAAAATCTTATATCGATTACAACAATATTTAGAAATGATTAATTTACAACGAAATAATTCAAAACAATCAAGCAGTACTGGATTAGAAGTACTTTCTGAATTAGATTACCATATCCCCATGATTCGAGTAATTGAATGGATCACCAGATCTTGGCATTCAATCACTCCAGAAAGAATCTTTTCCTCCTGGAATAAAACCCATCTTTTCAAACTATCACCTAAGGATTGGCCCAATGTTAAAACTAGACCCATGGCAGAATATACTTTATTACCATTGATTACACGAATGACCAGCTTTGACCCGAGGAAGAGTTATAATAAACTTGAAGAAATAATGGGATATCTTAACGTGGTTATCCCCTGGGAAATAGATGAATTATTAACCTTGGTTAATGAACGAGGAAAGATAACCTTGAGTTATGCGTCAATCACAGAAATAATAGGAAGTTGTCTACTGGAATCATTCGATCAGAAGAAGGGAGAAACAAGAATAAGTGATGATCAATGGTATGCTACCATGAATGAAGATAATAGTTTATTATTCTTCAATAATCCAACATTTGAATTTGAATCAGGTAATTTACTACCTAATCAAAATCAAATTGAAACTCCTCAATTATTAAGTCCAATATTATCCAACCAACCAAGAAAACAAAAGGAGAATTGGAATAAGAAAAGACCATTTGAATATTTATCTGATGATACTTTACCAACAACTACTACCAATAATTTATTTCATACCCCGGCCACCCTCGGAAGTGCCGAAATATCTGCATCATCCACCCTCGGAAATCCTACAAATCAAATTACATTACCATCAAATTCAATTGATGAATTTGAACTTATTTCCAGTTTAACAAGAATAATTGAAGTTGGGTCAAGAAATGATATTTTAAAATTATCAAATTCTACATTGGAAGATTTGAATTTTAATTTAAGAATGATTCAAGGGAAATTCATAGTTAAAGATATAGATTAATATATACAGACACTTCTAACTTCTTGCTACTTGTTTATAACTCCTCTTCGATTCCTAATTCCTTAGCACGATCTTCTAACTTTTGTCGTTTTAATAATCTGGCATGTTTGATTCGAGCTAATTCAGCTTGAATTTCATGAGGTTCCTTAGGGACTTGATTTAATGTGGCTGGATCAGGCCAGAATCCTGGCAAGTTGAATTTGGTATCGGTGTCCAAACCAACATAATACATTATACAGATTGGTGTTAATAAATAGAATCCAAACTAGGAGTGTTAGTATGGGCGGGCGAACGAGCGAAGCGAGTGAGCCAAAGTAAATCAAACCAAGCCAAATCTAATCCAAGCAAATCAAGCAAAGAAAAGTCTGGCAGGAAAGGTCTGGGTCTGGCATAGGTCTGTGTGAAAGTGGACATACCTTTGAGGTTTCTAATTGTGTTCTGGTTATTCTATGGATAACTCTTCTGAAGAATGACATGGTTAGAGATAAAGAACAATATATTAATAAAACAATCTATAAAATGGGTAGTTTTTTTTCAGACTCCGCGAAGTCAACTCAACTCAAAAAAAGAAATTGACAACACTTACATAGCCACACCATGAGTTATACTGCAATTGAGGCAGATGAGCCTTTCAATCAGGCACCACAGACATATACAGCGCCAACAAACACAGCACCCACACAACCTGGTAACACTGCCACCCCTGCCATTCCTGATTCCTGGGTGGACCGCCTTAAACAATCCTCCCATCCAATAGCCCTTCTTTTCTATATCTTTTTCAGATTATCCCCAATATTCATCTATGTCTTTGGGAATTTCGCCCTTGGATTCATTACCAGTACTAATAAATTCATCCTACATTTCATAACCTTGATCCTCCTCGTTCTGGCTGATTTCTGGAATTTGAAAAATATATCAGGAAGATTACTTGTAGGATTACGATGGTGGAATGAAACAAACCCAATTGAAAACAGTGGAGAATTTGAAAATGTATGGGTTTTCGAAACTAGTGATCCGGAAAGATACATCAATCCTATTGATTCCAAGGTGTTTTGGTTATTGTTATATGGACAACCTATAGTATGGGGTGTTTTTGGATTATTGGCAATTTTAAAATTTCAATTCTTGTATTTGATGGTTATTGTGATTTCAATTAGTTTAAGTATGGTTAATGCTTTGGCATTCACGAAATGTGACAAGTTTGGTAAGGCAAATAGTTTTGCTAATGATTTATTTTCTAGGACTACTGGAAGTTTATTTTCAAGATTTAATCCATTTGCCTAGTATTCTTTATATTAGATTCTAAATAAACTAAGTCTTCGTCTAATAGATACATTCTTACCAGGGGTGTTGTTGACCAAGTTGTTTCCTTGAACTTTAACTGTATTGTTTCTCCTGTCAATGATTGTTTTGTTCCTCTTGTTAATATCAATTGTAGCAACTTCCTTTTTTAAAAATTGAAATTTCAGTTTCCACCTCTTTTTACCAGGTAATATAGGTGAAACATTTTCATCAGTAACAGGAGATGGTTCATTGGAAGGTGTGAATAACGTGTTGAAATAATAATGATATCCTCGATGTAACGAGGCAAATCTTTCAGTTTGATTCATTCTATCTTGACTAGTAATACTGGGAAAATCATCCATGGAATCCATGAAATATGAATCAACAATATCAGATATTAAAACAGCATCGTTTTCTTGAGAAGTCCGGAAGTTATATGTCATGTTTTGAAATTGTGGTGAATATCTTGTACTCATTGTGATGAAAGAAGGAATTTACTTTTTTGCAATTGACACAAATATTTGCAACTTTATACCAACAAAAATAATATCAAAAAAGTAAAACTAAATACCTCACAACAACAACCATCAACTACTTCTCTACCTTAAACTCAAACAATTGGCAACTACCTTGTCTAACACTCATTAGAATAACAACTATCAACCACTTGCACATCGTGCTTGAACTTTCATTGGAGATAGGAAACATGGAAAGGTGACAAATCCAGGATCTCAGAAAGTTAAACAAAAGAATGTGAGTGTTTCCAAGTAAACAGGTTAATTGGCAGGAACAGGGAGAAAAAGGAGGCAAGGGACACGTAATGGTTAACACACGAAATATAAAAAGGGGAAAAAGTCCGTCGTTGTTGGGACTAGTTAGTTATATAGAATTATCATTTGTAATCATTACTGAATAACAACCACTCCACAAGTTGCTACCAGATTGAGCTGTCATATTACGAAGCTTGATCTAACCCACCCACAAATAATTACTTGCTTGAGATCTGGACATCAGGTACGAGTATTATTTCAAAGAGTTTACGAGCCCTGTGCATTTTGATATTTACGGTAGCGTCTTGTCGGTTACAGTTAATGCTTTCGCATTCACGAAATGTGACAAGTTTGGTAAGGCAAATAGTTCTGCTGATGATGTATTTACTAGGACTACTGGAACTCTATTTTCAAGATTTGTTCCATTTGTTCCAATATTCTTTATATTAGAAATAAACTAACTCTTCGTTTAATCGATACATTCTTACCAGGGTGTTGTTAACCAAGTTGTTATTTCCCTGAACTTCAACTGTATTGTTTCTCTTGTCAATTTTGTTTCGTTTGTTAATATCAATTGTAGCCACTGTTCTCCTTTAGCTGTAATCGTTATTTACAAAACCGATATATTTATTTTATACAAAACCGATATATTTATTTTATACAAAACTATTCAAAGGGGGAAAACTAAAGATAATATATAATGATAACAATTTCAGGAGCTAATTCTCTTGCGGGGTTTAATAGTAATTGTCCACGAGACCAATATCCGTTACAGGAACTTGTTTTTTCAAAAATTGAAATCTCAGTTTCCAACCCTTTTTGGTAATAGACAATGAAGATGAAACAATTTCATCACTAACAGAAGTCGATGGTGTGGCAAGGGTATTGAAATAATAATGATATCCCCGATGTAACGAGGCAAATCTTTCAGTTTGATTCATTCTATCTTGACTAGTAATACTGGGAAAATCATCCATGGAATCCATGAAATATGAATCAACAATATCTGAAATTAAAATAGCATCGTTTTCTTGAGAGTTCTTGAATTTATATGACATGTTTCTAAATGATGGTGAATATCTCTTACTCATTGACATGTTTCTAAATGATAGTGAATATCTCTTACTCATTGTGATGAAAGAAGGAATTTACTATTTTAAAGAAGGAATTTACTTTTTTTGCAATTTACACAAATATTTGCAATTAAATACCAACAAAAAAAATATCAAAAAAATTAAATCTAATCTAAACCTGTCGCATAGTAATATCAAACAAGACATTTCCGTTTTTATGTGACAAATGAACTTCTGTTTATTCTCCGATCGATTTCCTAAATAGGTAATAAGTGACCATTTGATTTACTTACAAGTCATATTCAGTTAAACATTCTATCTAATATTTCTTTGTATTGTTAAACACTAGGCAGTATTATAAGCTATGAATTCTACTTCTATATTAGATATTAAAATTCTGTATATCGCTCAGTAATAAATTGTCCAACTATTGGATATTACTTCACTATCGCAAAGTATTAATTATTTTAGCTATAACAAATATTAATTCTGCATTTTAGACATAACTTCAATATAACAAGTATTAAACTCTGCATCCTAGATACAGCTTCACTATCGCAGTATTAAATTCTGCATCTTAGATATTACTTCGCTATCGCTCAGTAATATCTACAACTTATCTTGCAACTGTTTTAAATGTTTCAACTTCTTCTTATGACTAGTATACCCACTATTATCCGGATCACTAGTCAATTCCCCCTCCAAACACATCGATTCCAGCACCACAATAGTTTCAAATGCCTGAATTAATTTCTCATCAATCATAACTTCATTCCCAGCCAATTTTTTCAATTTATACTGGGTTGAAACTTCCTTTGATTGACGATAAATAATCCTAAGAATGATTTGATCAAGGATTAAATTCAAATCATTATTTTTTGAAAATTCAATAATTGATTCATTTAATTCCGGAACTTGTAAATCTTGTGGAATTTTCTTTAATATTGTAATTGGATCATAAAATCTTGTTGTTGATTCATTTTCAATCAATGCCTTTATGAAATTGATATGATTCATGGAATAATCAACAAGGTAATTCCATGTGTCTTGATCATTTTGACTATTGGCGAATTTGATCGCCATGATTGGATCATTTAATTTCGTGGTTATTAATTCAATCGCAGATTTATTCTGGCCAATCCTACCTAGGAGATATACTAACTCGGGGAAATATTGATTTTCTTGACATGTAGCTATAGCATGATCTATATCATAATCTTGTCCAGTTTGTAATAACAGTAACAATGAACTTCGTTTGAATTGACAATATAATTGAATACGAAGATTTATAAATGGTTCTACGAGATAGGTATCGATTTCAACAAGTTTCTCAAGATAGAAAAATTGAAGAAATGATAAATTGGAAAATGTTTCAAGGATTAATTTCGGAGGGATTTCTAATCTTTGATCAACAAGAATTGAAATGATGTCAATAGTTCGCTGGTGAATTTCTTGTATTGGTAATGTTTCCAATTCATCATTTATGAATCGAAGTTTGATTATCTCAGGTAATTGAGATGTGAAATGACTTATAATATGGTTTTTACAAAGATATGAAATAATATCAGTCCTTTTCAATCGAATCATATGTGGTACTGCTTTGATTGGTTGTAAAGATTTATCATATAATAATATCAATGCTTGTATTAATTCTCCATCGGCAATATCTTCAAGTTTAACCTGAATTGATTTCACATCATATGTATCAATATCCCAAGTATTTATCAAATCATACAATTTCTTCACATCATTCTTGATCCAATATTCAAGAATTTGATTATAAATCTCTTTAGATAATCCCAGGGGGATTATATCTGTAAGTTCCAGTATATGACCACTATTTATATAAATATTACTCCAAGTTTCCCATTGTTTGATATTCTCGTCGGATATACTTTCATCTTGTAAAAACATTTGTAAATATGTTCCTGCAGTTATCCATTGATCAAGCTTAATTAAATTATCAACATATTGAATTCCATAATTCAATCGTTGTAATGGAGTTACTAAATGCTCACTAATCTCCCATGCTTGTAAATATTCTTGTTGTTGTAAATACCAGTGTAATTTATCTGACATTTGTAATTCTTGAGCAATGACAATATCCTTGGCACTTACAATGAAATAACTAGTGCTTGAATGTGATTCAAGCATGAAATCATTCAATCCTAAATTCTCAATATCTCGAAGTCCTAATTCTTGTTCAAATTCAACATGACCTGTTATTGAATTGATTAATTTTAAATCTGGATTATTGAACTCAAGAGTGTTCTCATGCATGGTGGGAGGTTCATAGGTTAATATCATGTATGAATCTTGAAAACTGGTTATTCCACAGATTAAACAATCTAATTTGAAACTATGTTCAACTTCAACTAGTTTCTCCTGATATGATATACTAGAAGGTAAGATTCTACTGATATTTGAAGAACTTACTTCATCTTCAGTTGTTGATGTTGATATTTTCAAACACCAGATATAATTACTCCAAGCAATTATTACTCGATTACTCTCAGGAAATGTAACTCTTGGCCAATATAAATCACTTCTTGGAGAATCCTGAGGTTTGTCAATAACAGTTACGATTTGTTTCATAGTTAAATTATAGATATTAACCCCCTTATCATTGATATAAATTAAAATATCATCGACACGTTTAATCGAGACAATTGGTCCATTACCTTGATCCAACACCGTATCTACCCGTTTACCTAACCAATTCCTGGCCGACAATATAACTTTCCCACTCATACCGCCAGTAATAAAACTCTTACTACTAGCATAATTCTTATCTAATACCACCGCATGGATCGGTCTCAGGAAATTATAAGCGAGAATATCTTTATCATCGACAATTGACCCAATGACAACAGTACCATCCATTGACCCAGTCGCGAAATAAGTTTCATCAGTATAGATGGACAATATACTGGCTCTATGGGCTTTGAAAGTACGTATGGGCAGGAAGTCCAGTTGACAAATGTGGATCATTCCTGAATGAGTGGCAAATATGAAATAATTATCATTTATAGAACATGTTGATATGGGATCTTTAGTAAGGAAATTCAGAGGAAGTTTATTCAATCGCGTATATTTGAGTTTTGGTGGTGTGGTATCAGTGTTGTCACTGTCTGTGTCGGAATCACTGTCTGTATGATTGGTTAAGTGTGTCTCCTTTTCATTATCTGGGATATCTGACATGTCTGTGGAGTATACCAGATATATCTACAAGAAAAAAATGACAAAAATTTATACTCGAGAAAGGCATCACCTAAGTAAGCAAAGGTATACAATAGGATACAATAGGATACGATAGGATTTAAAGAACATGTTGGTGGCTAGTAAAGGTGTGCTTGTACAATGTGATCCATCAATCAGAGCATTGATTTTACAAATTGATTTGGAAAATCCAGGAATTGTTTTGGAAGAATTAGATGATACTCATTTATTAATTCAATTTGATAAAGTAGCCATTGTAAAACTGGAATTGAATAAGTTGTTGTCAAAGAATATTTATAATCCTTTTGATGAGCCAGCTTAACTGAGCGAGAGCGAAGTTAAACATAAAAGGTAACCAGAGTCTTCCTGTTAACTGAGCATTCAAAGTTAAACATAGAATCAGAGTCACGTATATCTGTTATTACTGAGTTTCAAAGGTTATCAGAGGCTTTCTGGTCTATTGAATCTGAATATCAGCTTTGCTATCCTTCAGTAATATCTCATATCATCTACCAGTTACATCTTAAACTATACTTACAAAATTTGTTCACTTATATCAGACACAAGCTATTGTCTACTGCTAGTCACAGTAATAGTACAGCTCAGTTAAACATATAGCCATCGTTAGATATTGAAACGATAGTGTCACTACAGTATAGTATATATACGATACATTAGCATAGTTAGAATATCTTAACAAGGTTTAATATAACATCATATGTATATTATACTAGAACATTCACTATTGTAGAAGATAGTTAAAATTATGACTTTATTAAGCAGCTTGGTTTTACTATAGGCTAAATAAGATAGAATCTATATTAGATATAAGTTATAAGTTAAATTTATACAGAGTTCATATCAGTTAATGTAAGCTATAAGATATTACTCCCAATCGTAATAGACAATCTATACAAGAGATTCAGTTGGTGTATGTGTTGGCTCTGGTGTCTGCTCTACTATGTGGGTTGACTCTGCAACTGGTTTATCTTCCACTGTGGCTGCTGTTTCAGTTGTTGGTTCAGTTGTTGGTTTATCTTCGGTTGTTGATACATCCTCGACTGTGGCTATTGACTCTGCTATGTTTGTTGATTCTTGTTTACTATCGATCACTTCGCTCTCGCTCGGTAATAGAGTTGGTTTGTCTGTCGTTGCAGGAGACACTTCAGTATCCTCTTCAATACTATGTAATGGTTCTTCTGCATGCAATGGTTCTTGGCTAGATATTACTTCGCTACTCAGTAATAGACTTGGTTTATCTAATGTAGTTCCTGGGGACATTTCCGTGTCATCTCTAATACTATCAATATCTAATCCAAGTATTTCTTGATTAAATTCTGGTTTATCATCATCTTCTTCATACATATGAGTTAATAAATCATTTATAAATCCATACATGGCATCCACTTCCATTATATCACTCAATTTCTCTCGATCATCTTCCTTTACCAATTGATTATAATACAGTTCATATTTAACCAAGATAACATTTGATAAATTATTCATCAAGAATTGTGCCAATGTTGGATCATCAAGTATGGTTTTAAATTCATGATAATACACCGGTAAATTTACAATTAAATTATGTTTGAATTGTTGATGATCTTCTTGCCAAATTTCCTCCCGACATAAGTTGATCACTTCCATAATACAATTATTTAATTCCAATTCAATTTCTAAATTGGCATCAATCATATTGTTGATTACTTTAGGCACGGATTTCTTCACCAATTCTACAAGATTGAAATGTTGTTTCTGTCTAATCATTTGCCAAATATCATTGAATCCACTGGTGAAATCAATCGAAATATCTGATCGTGTGAATTGAATATCAAAATTATTGATTTGACTCTTGAGGATAATTAAATTGTTTAAATAGGATAAATTCCCGGAAAGTTTTCCCATATGAACAATTGCTAATGTTAAATATTCTCCCTTTAATAGTTGAATACATGAATGTACAATATAATGAGCAATATCATCAAATACAATCGAATTAATTAATTCATAAATGTTGGAAAGTAAAGTAAGTGCCTTACCCAAGGGTAAATAAACTTCGGGGAATAAATTTTCACTATATTCACCATCAACAACACTGGTTTTCCTATGTCCAATCAATTTCAAATCTTGAGGTTTGGGTTTATATCTAATTAATTTGTCATCAACATATTTCTGGATTTTAAAGATTAATCTTGTTTGAACATCATCAAGAATCGGATGGAATAATTGTCCATATTGAATGGTATTTTCCATTTGATCATCTTCAAATTCATAATATTGTTGTAATAATGTAGTTAATTGACATAAATTTGAAATGTTAGTTTCTTTCAAAACCACTAATCGTATACCATCATATAATGGTTCTAATAAATCTTTCAAGAATTGATAGAATTCATCAAGACAATTATGACCAAATAATTGTTCAAACATTACCACTTCCTTGTCAATTATCTTCTTGAAATATGAAATTTGATCCTGACATGTTTGTGTAGTATGATCCCCCCAGGGGATATCAATATATTTATTTAACAAATTCAATCGGATTTGAAAATATACTTGGAGAATCTCCTTTAATAACCCAGTATATTCTTCATGAGTGTCTGAACGTACCACAATCTCATGAAACAATTTATTAAACTCTCCATTATCAAATTTCAAATAATTATTGAATTCATTATAGATTAACAACTCAAGGGAAATCTTGGTTAATTTCCTGTTGATATTCCCTGATAATCGATTTAATTCACTGATTAAATAATTTCGTATCAACGTCAATCCTCGAGTCATACATTGTCTGAATCTACTACCATACAATTCTGCTTGATTGAACTTATCATGTTCATTAATAAATTGTAAGGATTCATCAATGGATTTTAGTATATCATTGACAAAGAAATCTCGTTGTTGATGTAATAAATGATTGCCTGATTTGGAAAGATTCTTTGTGATTGAATCCAAATGATCAAAATGTTTTAAATAGGTGTTGATTTGTTGATACTTGTTATTGTATGTTTGTTGTAATTCAAGTAAAGTATTAGCTTGTTGATCAAATTCAATAGTATCATTTGAAATTTGATTATATTTGATTAATACACTGGTCATATTATTCAAGATATTGTCAGTTTGATTAATATAGTCGATGATTTGCTCATGGTTTTGTTTTAGATTGGTTTGAAAGTTGAGGATGTTATTTAATTGGAAATTGTTTATATTGGAAATGTCTTTAGGTTTTAAAACAACATCATATTCATATGTTTCAATGTATTGGGACCAAAGAGTGTCTGTTTCTTGAGCGGTAAACGGAAATAAACTAATTCCACTATCAATTGTAGTGGAAGTATCTGATAAACTGTCAGTGCCATTACCAGTTGTGGTTCCAGTGATACTACTAATATCCAACGATTTCGATCTGGTTAATTTATAAGTTGTTGGTAACCCTAAATTCAAATCTTCAGTTATAGCAGGAACATCATTGGCGATCTTTTGAACAATTGACTTGCTTCTACCTCGTGTCATCTCCCTATAACTTGTAGCTTATACCTTGGCTGCTTGGTTGTGCTGTTCTTTTCAAGTGCTGCCAAATTTTACCAACTCACTCTCACACACATTTTTCTTATACGCAGGAATTTGCTACTGTACAAATTTCCAAACGGGTTTAATTCTACGCGTTTGTTTAGCAGTAAGGGTAATATGAATGATAGTCGATATGAAGAGATAAATTCTGATGATTTATTAACTGAAGATTCTGGTGATGAATTGAAGGATTTGGTTAAAGAATTTGAAATAAAATATAAAGAACTTAAGCAAAGAAGACAAGAAGTTGAAGTACCAAAATCACCTACTGCTGCTAAAACTACTGCTGATGCTGCTAAGACTGCCACAGACACTTCAAGAAATCATATTCACACAGATAATCTGTCTGCTACAAACACTGTTGCTAAATATACACAGACTGCTACTAAACTGTCTAAAGACACACCTGGTGGTACTTTTCTTACCAAATTATACAATACAAATTTCCAATCTAAATCAACCATAGATTATGATAAACGAAAATTTGAATTTGATTTATCAACCATTCAATTCGAAACAACAGACGTGTCGGAAAAAGACCCCATAACCAACCTACAGTTACGTAAACGATTCATATCAACCAGTCAACTCCGCACATTAATTCAATCAACTGATCCCAATTTAAAATTTCTTAAGATTGATAAATTATTGGCCAAAGTTAATAAAGCAAATAATTTCTCAGAACCAATATATACTAATTGGTGTTTAATTGGAATTGTCTTAAGTAAATCAAGTCCAGTGATGACTAAGACCAAGACAAAATATATGAAATTTAAATTGGGAAGTTTCACTCATTCAATTGATGTATTAATATTTGATCAAGCATTTGAAAAAAATTGGAAAATTCAACCAGGGAATTTAATAATCTTACTTAATCCAATTGTAAATAAATACCAACAGGGGTTT
>JAKTZF010000013.1:0-29562 GCA_030705235.1 Spathaspora jeffriesii
TAGGTACTCATTTATTCAAAACTGCACCATATCAGAATGTTATTGTCACGGGTATTGTTCTTGCTGCCGATGGGAAGAAAATGTCCAAGAGATTAAAGAATTATCCTGATCCTTCAATTGTTTTGGAACGTTATGGAGCTGATGCATTAAGATTATATTTAATCAACTCGCCAGTATTGCGTGCGGAAACTCTCAAGTTCAAAGAAGAAGGTGTTCGTGAAATCATCAGTAGTGTCATGTTACCATGGTATAACTCATACAAGTTCCTCAAAGATGCCGCTGATCTTTTCAAGAAAGAAAACGGTGTTGATTTCATCTACTCCCGTGACTTACGCAGTGATAACGTTATGGATAAATGGTTACTTGCCTCGATTCAATCACTTATTCAATTCATCCATGAAGAAATGGCAGGATATAGACTTTATACCGTTGTTCCTAGATTACTCCATTTCATTGAAGATTTAACCAATTGGTATATTCGTTTCAACCGTAGAAGAATCAAGGGGTACGGTACTGATATCGAAGATACCAAACGTGGTCTTAACACATTAGTCGAGGCCTTGCTTATTCTTTCTCGTGCCATGGCTCCATTCACTCCATATTTGGCCGATGGGATTTATCAACGTATAAAGGGATACTTCCACCAAGAAACCTTGGAAGATATAGTCATCAATCCTAAATTTAAGGATTTACGTTCGGTGCATTTCTTGGGATATCCAAATGTCAGAGCTGAACTTTTCGATTCAGAAATTGAACTTGCAGTGAGTAGAATGCAAAAAGTTATTGATTTAGGAAGAAACATTCGTGAGAAAAAGATGATTTCATTAAAGACTCCCTTGAAGGAACTTGTCATTTTACATTCTGATCCAGAATATTTACGTGATATTGAAAGATTAAAGGATTATATTTCTGATGAATTGAATGTTAGAAATATCACCATCACTTCAGATGAAGCCAAGTATGGTGTTGAATATTCATGTGTGGCCGATTGGCCTGTTTTAGGTAAGAAGTTGAAGAAGGATGCCAAGAGAGTCAAGGAAGCATTACCTAAGGTCACCTCAGCTGAAGTTCAAGCATTTGCCGCCAGTGGTAAGATCACTGTCGATGGTATTGATTTAGTCACTGAAGATTTACAAGTTCAACGTGGATTATCAGCAAGTGCTTGTGAAGAACAAGGTTTGGAAAGTAGAACTTTCCAAGATGTGTTGGTCATCTTGGATGTTAACTCCCATCCAGAATTAGAAAGTGAAGGGTTGGCTCGTGAATTAATCAATCGTATTCAAAGATTAAGAAAGAAGGTTGGATTGAACACTACTGATGATGTCCAAGTTGAATATCAATTAGTTAAGGACACTATTGATTTCAAGAGTGTGGTGGCTGGTAATTCTGAATTGTTGATTAAATCAACCAAGACTCCAATTCAAGAGTTTACTGATGTTAAGCAAGAACAAGTTATTGCTGATGAAGAACAGAATATTAATGATACTGTTTTTAATTTGAGATTATTGAGAATTTAATCTATCAACTGAGCGTTAGCGAAGTTGATTGTATGTTTAGTGTATAAGCTATTAGATTATAAATCGTTACTTAATTTCCATGTAATCGTACCAACGCAACGTGTGGCGAGCTGATAGAATGTTTCATCTAGTAGGAATATAATGATAAGAGATAATCGTTGGAATTATGAGTGCTTGAATCTAAAGTCTATGAGCTAGTAGAAATTTATAAATTTGTACTTCTACTTTCGAGTTTATTAAGAGTAAATCTATAATTTTGTGGATAAGCTATAAATATATTTACAACTAATCAAATTCGCTATTGCTTAGTTGATAGACTTTTCACACTAACAACTTTACAACTTCGCTATCGCTCAGTTGTTAATTTTCCAAGTACTCAACCCTGCACCACCAATTACAATAACATCACCAACACTGGCAGAACATCCAGTATCAGCAACAGTAGTATATCTAGCACTCAAACATTTCAACCCATCCCACTGCCAAAGTCTAACAATCTGATCTACCGACGTAGTAACAAACCTATTTTCATCAACCACACTAATCGATGTGATCGTAGCTGATGCCGCATTAGCTTGTTCCAGAATCACTTTCAAATCCAGCGCTAAATCACTCACTACCAAGGCGTTATCATCACCACCTGTGATTAATTTGATCTGGGAGTTGTGCCTGATTATCGCCATGGCTTTAATCCCACTCTGATGTAATTGTTGATGGATTATCAGGGGCGGTAATTTGTCAGTAGATGTGACATCCCAGATGGTGATGTATCCATCGGTTGTTCCTATGATTAACAAAACTTTGTCGTCATATTGGAGAAGCTCAACGTTTAAAATACAACAAGTGGTGTAATAATCATCAAGGGTTAACTCATACGAGTTCTTATTCAAGTCAATATTCCAGATCTTAATATTTGAATTGGAATATACCGTGACTAGGGTAAACACATTAGTGGAGATTTCCAATGATGAGAAATTCATGATTCTTAAATCGGGGATTTCCAGTGATGGAGTTAATCTGAGACATTCTTTAATATTGACTCGGGAAATCTTCCAAATAATGAATTCTTCATTGGCAGCAGAACTAGCCATGTATTCTTCATTCAAGAATCCAACCCGTTGTAAACCCGAGACATGATTATTCATACTCCAAACACCCGAAACTTCTCCATTATCCAATCTACTCACGGCAACAGTGGCATCTTCTGATGCACTCACAAGTAACTCTCCACTAGGTGACACCGCCACGTCCCGAATCTCTCGGCCATGGGTACCTTCATGAATCAACCCAAATCTACGTTTCACAGTTCTTGAAACGAGAACAGTCTTGTCTTTAACATATGTGAAATATTTTCCAAGTTTCCATTGTCGATGAGCACCACCACATGATTCATTCATGATCTCGAATTGTTTTGTTTCATTCCAGATATAGAAATATTGGGATTTGAAGCCATAAAGTATGAGATCATCTTCTAAGCGTCCTCCTTCGATGAATCCCTTGGTTAGTTTGTTGGCCTGGGTTATATCGAGGGTGAATGTAGTGGAATGGGTGATTGTGGTGTAGAGATAAGTTCCATCCTTGACCAACACCAACAATGAGAGTTCGTCAAGCTTACTTGTGATGGGTTGGATGGAGGTGATTGTGTCTCCAGGTGCTAGTTTCTTGAATAGGGAAAGTTCAAGGTTGGATAAGTCGTATGCTGCAAGGGTGACATACCTCGAGGCTATGATTAACCAGTTGTTGGTTGGGTCGATTATCATATCCGTGGTGGTGAAACTTTGTTGGGGTTGTGGTACTTGTGTGAGCTTGACCAAGTTGAAGGATGAGTCGAATTCACGTAATATAAAAGGGATGCTGGGATTGGGTGAATCTACAAGGACAAAATATCTCGAATCAGCCTGATACACGAGCAAATTTGTCAATTTGTTAGTTCCAAGATACTCATCGTTGATCCAGGTTAGCTTTGACGTGTTAAAATCAATCACAAGTAAATCTCCATTCCTGGCGGCGATTACAACAATGTTGATATCTGCAAACCCCTTGACTATTGCGAAATCTTTAAATTTATGTTGATCGTTAAACTCAAGTTTTTCAAATGAATGGTTAGTCATATCATATGTGATTAAATCACCAGTGGAAACAAGTATAATCAACTTATTCTCCAACTCAAAGAAATCACGAATGAAATCCTTCTTACCAAACAGTAACCCAGTTTCACAAGCTATCTGATCAAGTCTATACTCTACTCGATCAACTTCATGCAAATCATGGAACTGAATTCTTCCATCAGCACCACCAGTCACACAAACGTCATACTTCTCATCAACGTCTCCACTCCAGATATGTTTCCCTGAATGACAATTCTCCACCATTTCCACTTGAACCAACTGATCATTCCCTGGGACATACTTCCAGATCCGTAAACTACAATCTTCACCTGTACTCATAATCTGCCCCAGTTTGAAAAACTCAAGCGTCCATATTCTCGAACCATGACCCCATCCAGTAGCTAAAACTGCACCAGTGGAGAAATCGTAGAGTTTAATTGATCGATCATCACTGCAAGAAACAATAAACTGGCCAGTTTTGTCGATTTTCACCCCGAATATACTTCCTTCATGATCAGTCAATCTATGAACAATCTTCCTACTGTGGAAGTCCCAGATTATAACCCCAGACATGACTGTACCACTCGCGATGTAAACTTTCTGGTTGACAACTTGTATCGATCCAGAATAAAGAATTGATTTTTCTTGACAATGCACCTTGACAAACTCAAACGTGACTAAATCAACTTGATATACCACATTATGTGAATTCAAAATCAACAATGTGTTAGAATCAGATAATGCACATGTCACTATCCATTCATTGATTGCCCGTTCATGAAACTCCCCCACTCCTTGCAAAACTTCATCAAGTTCCAAAATCATGAATGATCGTGCACCAGAGAGGACAACTTTGCCATGTCTGATATCTATATGATGGATTTTATTCCGATGGAATACTTGTTTACTAAAGATTTCCACGGCTTCAGTGTTGGATAGTTTGTAGATTTTAAGAATTGGTCCATATCCAGTAAATATATAATCAGTATGGATTTTCAAAGCTGTGACGGGTCCATAATGATACAACGGCACGAATTTATCTTCATTGATTGAAGAAACGGGGTTGAACTCAGACATGGTTTGACAAGAATAAGTTGCAACTTGGTGATGAGGTTGAAAATTCTTTTTCTGGTGTATTGCTGTATGGATGTAGAGTTAGAAGAGTAGTTCGATTGCAAAAACTTCAACCCTCACTATAGAGAATATAACCTATACTACATTCCTACCCAATCACAGTATTCTCTTCTCAGGTTTTTGTTGAACTAGTCACTATTGAAATCCAACGGATAATGTATGTATAGTTGGTAGCGCATATTTGGAAACTTAGTTCCTGCATGTAATATAACCAATGAAAATTTACCCAAACTAAGCTAGAAAAAAACAAGCAACAATTATAGTAGATATTAGTTCTAATAGCTAGATAACCATGACAGTTATTCTTCCCTTTACCGAAGCCAACAGTAAGAGGGTTGCTCTGTTGTTCAGACGGTCATTACGTCTTGCTTGGGATCATACCAGTAAATTTGAAGCTTATAGAAATGCCACCATTAGTATTCGTCAACAATTTGAAGCTAATAAAGATATCAATGATCCTAATCAATTAGAACAAGTGATTGAAAAAACTCATGCTAAATTGTATGAATGGAGACATCCAGATCCTGTCATTCCTCCTTGTCGTCCTGGAGGAACTAAATATCAAAGAAATCTTAAGAATCCTCCTGAAGAAATGGTTCCTGGTGATTGGTAAGTATATTCCTGATTCAAATGAAAATAGGTTTGTGGGTTATGTATTCATGTATAGCATTTAAGTATTTACATTATTATTGTATTAAAAATTAACAATTAAGATTGATACGCTTTGATATCTCTGATATTTGTAGTTTACTTTTGTAACAATGAAAATTTCCTGAATGTGGTAAAGATCATAGTAGCAGAGATACTGGTTAAATTCACTTCAAGTACTATTACGTAAACGTTACTGTATATATCATTTACAACTTCTGCAATGTCACTTGCTTGCCTCTGACTTGTATCTGTCGGATTCTCTTTTTCTGACACGACAATTTGAACTAAGATAATCTCTTCTCGTTACACTTGGAAAATCACACAAATTTCTTATGATATAATATTCAAACTCTATTCGCAGACGATGTAGAATACTTCGATGCACTCGTACAAGTGTAAAGCACTTCCCAATTCTACTACAGATCTTCAATATAATATCACATTTGTACATCCAATTATACATTTACTCAGGGCTTGGCCCTTATAATCTACAATCAAACAATAACACAATCTAAGCCATTGCCACACATTACCTCAACCAGTTTTTTTAATCCCCTTTAATCTTTGCTCTTCAGTAAGACCCAACTCTGTCATTTCTTCACCATATGCCTTACAATAATCCATAGCACTATCCACAACACACTGATTCATCTTAGTACCACTCACACTTTCATTCCATTCCTCATCCACTTCATCAATTACCTTGGCCACATCTTTCAAATGCACGATTAGATTGTTCAGATCTCCCGTACTCAATGTGATTGACATATAATCACTTCCTTCATGAACCCCCCATTGGGAAATCCCATTAGGAATAATAATATTCAAATCATCCTTATCACACAACCCAATCTTTTCTCGTTCACTCCTAATAGGAACATCAAACCCAAGGGAACTAGACATGTGAGTCACTTTAAACTGGTTTTCTCGTCGACGGAAGATGAAAAAGTGAGGACGATACATCTCCTTGCCACATCCACATTTCTTCAAATGTGTCCTAACAAACCCGATCCAGATTTGTTTCTCAGTATCCCGGATGGTACTCAATGGTATGAGTTCAGTTCCTCCTCGAATCGGACCAATTGTATCACTAGGAGTTTCAAACACAACAACACATGACGAGGTTTTATCCAGGGACAACAGGGCCAATTCACATTTAACAACTTTGAGATTGTGCCATTCATACACAAAGTAAATATGTTCATCATGTGGGTTTCGCTCACTCGGGTCTATGAATGGAGACCAGTTCTTCTCCATGTCCTTGGGTTTCTCACCTTCAATGGACAATTCTCGGATCTTGGTATATGTGATATTGGAATATTTCACATCCTGATTACATTCCGTGACTTGTTTACCTTGTTGGAATTGGAATAACCATCCCATGAACATAGGTCGATAATTATGACATTTAAGTTCACCATCAATCATAACTTCCTGTTCATGTCTCGCGTTGAACACCACCACGGGTTCGTCATGTCCCTGTTCATTCTGCACTAATAAAAGTCTGGCGTCTTCAGGACCAAACCAGACTCCATTAGGTCGATGAAAGAATGGAATTGATACAAATCTCGGGAATTTAAGAATGGTGTTTGAGTGTGGCAATTTCAATTCAATATCATGTAAATGTTGCCAATGTTCATTATACACTTGTGCATAGAGTAGGGACATATGGGCATCCCAACGTTTCCCCCATTTCGAATACGACACTCGAGAAACCATAAGATGAACCCCGTAATCTTTTAACCATACTGACGTGCCGGCGAATTTATAAAAGTATTGAGATACGTTATCATCCTGGATCATCTTCGGGAGTTTCCCCTCAAAGAAATATTCAAGTTCTTGAAACGCTTCATCGTGGGCAAGTTGATCAATTAACACATCCGCCATCTGATCGTAATCCTCCCTGAATACTCGGAATTTATGAACACTAAAACTATGATCACTGGGGACACATTCCAGTTGTGAATTATACATCTGGAATGAATGATTATTGTAAGTTCCACTGATAAGTTCGGAAGTCATGGCCGAGGAATCTCCATCATAAATCAACTTGAACCTGCCTTCTTCGTTAATGTCACCTCGATCGTGTTTCGGGAATACGACAAGACGTTCACCAATAGATGAGACAGGGTGGAGTTTGGTGGTTAGACTGTTGTGAAGGGAATATATTGGTTCTTTGATGTATTTATGGAGAGTTCCGGGATATACCAAGGACAAGGAACAGAGGGTAAACACGATGGACAATGCGATTATCCGTTTCCAGAAGGGAGTCAATGTAAATTTGTGCATCGATGTAACTAGATAACAGGTATGACTTAACTGATTAGTGACTTGAGGGAGAGTTACGTAGGAATGAACTTTGCAAATAGCAACAATACCCAGGAAGTTTACACCAACTGTTCTATATATAGGTGAAAATAACCATTGCAAGACATGAAAATCTCATTGTTTATCAGATAGCATTGTCCAGATACATTGCGCCCTAATTGTGCTGTATTTAGGAGACAATACACATTGTATGTTTGGGGATGAATGAATTCTTATTGTGTACTTCTTTTAACCTCAGGTACATGATTCACCCGAGTTAATGTAGGTTGCACAAAACTAAAATTATAAATCTCGGTTATTTTTGTTCAGCCAGTTTTCCAGGTGTTGTCTATATGCCAGATGTCATTGGTTCTAAATTCCGATGTTTACATCAATTGAAAGTTGTGAATTGTGTTAACAGTTGCAACAGTCACGAATAAATTCAACTTGCAGCAGTGGCGTTATTTTATCAAATCTAACGCAGGTCCAGTAAAATATCGGTTTCTTTTTTATTTTTTATATTATTTTTCACCACGTTTGAAAGATTTGGCGCCTTGTAACCAATACCCCAACAGGAACTCTACAGACGAATGAATTTTCAAATAGATGCTGGTATAATCATCTCCAATGACATCATTCCAACGACTATTTTTAGAAATTGGGTGCTAATTATAGAATTGTATGTCCAAGCCCCAGGGGGTTAAATACTCTTTTGAAACCAAAAAATAACCGTTATGCAAGATCAACCTGAAATTACGAACGTCTTTTAGCATTAGAGAATTACTATGACAGCATTGGTTTGATACGTTTAACTAAGTGATACTTCGCTTAGTTGTAGACTATGGGTTAAGACATCAATGCATTAATAAACATCTATACATCTATACATCTATAAATCTATAAGTATGACGGCAATAATTCTTTAGCCAAGTGATAGCAATCTCACTATTCTCAGTTGTTAGCTCTGCCTGCCTTGCTGTTCCCTCCATTCAACTTCTTAAACTTTTCAAGAAAGACATTATTGATTTCTGTTCCATATGCCTTACAGAAATCCTTGGAACTTCTTAAAACACAAAGGTTCATCTTCATGGACATCCTATGATCATTGACATCCCATTTCTCAACTCCCAATTCTTGTACCAACTGTCCAAGATCCTTAATATCAATCATGATATTATCAGCATCACCTCTACTCATAGTCAACCTCAAATAATCACTCTCGGTCTCAGGATCATATTCCCATTGCGAAATCCCATTGGGCATAAGGATACTCAGATCACCCTTCATGCATAACCTGGGCTTGTTCCTGGCGGTTATAACAGGAACATCAAAACCAATTGAGCTTGACACATGACTCACTTTGAAATTATCTCCATCACGACGGAACACCACTAAATGAGGACGATACATTTCTCTCCCACATCCACATTTAAGAATATGCGTTCTAAGGAACCCGACCCATATTGGCGCAGTAATGTCAGTTACGGTGGATATTGGGATTAATTCAGTTCCACCTCGAATAGGCCCCACTTCTGGTTTACCTGGGGTATTGAAAATAACCTGGCAATAACTCAAGGAGTCCAGGGTGAGATTTGTCAATTGACATTTGAGGACTTGTAAATGTTGCCAATCGTAGACTATATTGAGGTGGGAATCGTGGGGATTTCTTTCACTGGGATCTATGAATGGTGTCCAGTTCTTTTCCACGGTGTTCCTGTCCTTCCCTTCAATACGCAATTCTCTCGCTTGATTAAACTTGATAGTGTTGTATTTCTTGTCAGGCATGTCGTCAGTGGTGGCTTTCCCAAGTTGGAATCGGAATGGCCAGGCGATGAACATTGAACGATAGTGTGTGAATCGGCTATCGTCATCACGATATTTCCGAGGTTTTAAACTAGGAACATCTTCCTTGATTCGATCTTCATCTTGCTTCTGTGCCTGATTCATTTCTTCCAAATACGTATTGCTGAATTTACGATGATGAGCATTGAAAATAACCAAAGGTTCTTCTTTCCCTTCTTCATTCTTGACAAGGAGAATCCTGGCATCTTCAGGACCATACCATCTGCTTTTCAACATGTGGACATTATGATAAAATGGGACAGGCAAGAAACTAGGGAACGTCAAATTACCACCTTTCAAATTCACTTCACTCTCTACCGGTTCCCAATTCTGATTGAATGTTTCAGCATACAAGAGGGAAATTTGTGGATCCCATTTAACACCAGCACGTGAAAACAACACCCGAGAAACCATAAGATGGACATTGTAATCCTTAAGCCATACCGACGTAGCTGCGAACTTGTAGAAATGTTTCGACACAGTATGGTTATCTATCATATCGGGGATTTTCCCTTCAAAGAATGGCGCAAGATCTTTGAATGCATCATCGGTATCAAGTTGATCTATTAGAACATTTGCCAATTTGTCAAAATCTTCATGAAGGAGGGTATAGTCTGTGATATTGACTGTTTGTTTCGTATTCATCTCACGACACGTTTTGGTTTGGTGTATCGAGGAGAATATTGAGAGTGGATGTTCATGATATTCGGCATTGATTGTGAGGTTTGAAAGTGAAGACTTTTCTATAGGAAGTTCAATGTCGGTGGTTGTATCATTATTGGTGGTTTGTGTTTGTGCCGATTGTTTCTGTTGAGGTACGTATTTCAGTACTAATGATTTGAACTTATCTGGTTGTTGTGATATTATAATTGGAACAATACACACAAGGAATATAATCAGGAAAATAGCCACTCGTTTCCAAAGACCCCGATTGCCCATTCGGAAGAGCGGTTTGTATTGACCCATCTTGAATAATGCAAAGAAGAAGATTAAAGAGAAAGGTTCAAGACTCAAGATAATGACGTGTGAGAGTTGTACATTATCTAAAAATACATATGTGGTGAAAATTTTGGAACAAAAAAGAAATTAAAATATTAAATAATAATTAAATAATAATTTTCAATTATTTATCAATACGAGGCCCCCTGTCAAATGTTTACGAACAATTGCACACGTGTAGTATATCTGACAATGGAAATATGTGGAGAATATGTTCCTATATTGACAATGGAAAAAAGTAGAGAATATATCTTAATTGTGAGTCACTCCTTATCTATCCTCACGAGCCCTTGAACCCTGAGAGAACTTTTTTTACGCGTTGGTTGCATGATGTGGCGAATTACGCTGAGCCTTGCATAAGGGTTGAATCTCCTTTTTCGGTCGAGAACGCGACATTCTTGGACAAAACTTTAAGAATTGATATGTCAATTCTATTTATAGCAGAATAGCAACTAATGTGCTCGAATTGTAGTTGTAGAGTTTCGTGTCTCGGTAAATCCCAAGCTTCGGTTAAGTCCAAGACTTTCCGAATTGTGGTAAACATTGATTATAATAATTAATTATATCTCATTAAAACCTATATAAGATTTCTTAATTGTCTATATTCTTGTGTATCTAAACTGTAGCTGGTCGGAGTCTAAGTATTACCAATTTAATAGCAACAAAGTAACAAAACTTGAGGTTTTTTAATTTCGAAATTCACCTAATTTTGGTTGAATTGTTGCACAAAATTACTAAGGTTCGTTATTTGAAAGCCAAAAAAAAAAAATAAATGACATCTATATAAGACAAGATTACATTGTTTATATTTCCATAATTAGTTGGAAGAGATATTATTACATTCATCGAATCTTTAGACCGATATTAGCCATGCTTCCATAGCAATACTCCTAGATTGAAATTATACAAACCTTGAAAATTAGCTTCGAAAAAATAAACTTACATTGCAAAATTAGCCAATAATTCGCTAAATCTATGTCGAACTATAACTAAGCAATCCTAACAGCTTATATGCCCTACAAAACCTCATTGATTCCTCCAAAATACAACTTCTCATCTTCACACTCGGTTCCCCCCATTTCAAATCCAACCTGGCAATCATCTTGGCGAAATCTCGAACATGCACAATCGAAGTATCACCATCACCACTACTAAACGTCACACTTAAATAATCATGTCCATCATCGACTTCCCAGTTCGATATCCCATTGGCCATTAACACATTTGGATCATTATTAGCACACTCATTAGGTTTCTTATTTGCTGCCCTGGCTGGAATATTAAAAGATATGGATGATGACATATGTGTTATTTGGAAGGTATTGTTTCGACGTTGGAGAATTGCAAGATGGGGTTGATACATTGAACTGCCACATCCACATTTCTCCAAGTGTGATCGAATGAATCCGAACCAGGTTGGATGGTCAGAGAAGGGAATTGGGATCAATTCTGTGCCACCACGTAATGGACCGAGTCTATTATGGGATTCTTGATATATTCGTTGACAAATGGAGAATGTATCCAGATTAAGGTTTGTCAATTCACATTGGAGAACTTGTAAGTTATTCCAATCATAGATTAAATATATATTTTCATCGTGTGGGTTCCGTTCACTTGGGTCTATGAAAGGTGTCCAGTTCTTTTCCTGTCGTTTCCTCGATTCATTCGGGAGGTAAAATTGTCGAATTTTGATATAGGTGACATTATCATACCGGATATCATTCATGGCATCAGTATTGGATTTCCCAGTTTGCCGTTGGAATAACCATGCAATAAACATTGATCTATGAAGTGATTCCTCAGTGTTATCCGGTTTTGCCTCCAATGTTTTCGTAAAAGAGTTGTAAATCACAATTGGTTCTTCTAACCCAGCTTCATTCTTCACAAGTAATAACCTACCATCTTCAGGTCCATAATATCTATTCCTCACGGTATTTGTATCATAGAAAAATGGAATAGGTAAGAATGATGGGAAGTTCATCGAAGTCCCAGCTACTTTCAATGTCATATTGTGTAATTCCTGCCAATTTGTATCATATAATTGACCATACATTAATGAAAGTTGTGGTCTCCATCTAGTCCCGGATCTCGTGAACAAGACACGACTAATCATGAGATGGACACCATATTGTTTAAGCCAGACACTGGTGCCTACAAACTTAAAGAAATGCTTCTCGATAATCTCCTCATCCATAAGCGTTGGAATTTTATCCTCAAAGAATGGTGCTAGATCCATGAAGGCAGGATCCAGGTCAAGTTGCTCTTGTAAGTTTTGTACCACAATATATAGATCATCTTCGAATGTGCGATAGTTAGTGATGGATATGTTTTCTTGTCTGTTTGCACAATCTGGGGTGGTTGAGGTATAGATTGAAATTGAGTGGTTGTTAAATATATCATTGAGTATATGCGGAGTTAATCCCAGGGAGTCACCGGCATACTGGACAATTGGTTCATCGTTCACTGCTTCAATTTGTTCTACATGGTCAGTTTTAGGATATACTATGTGCGAATCAAGGATGGAATTGACAGGAGAAATTATATCATATGTAGTGTTGAGAATACTGTCCTTACAGATATAGATAATGAAAATACTAATTATCAAAGTAATGCAAATTGTTCGTGAAAGTTTTGATTTGAGTCTCCACCAAGAACCAAAATTCATACTTGGTAGTTTAAAGAGAACTAGAATTAAGAACAAGTCATCTTGGATTTATAAGTCATTCTTCGTAATTTGATAAAATCAAACATTTGCTACCAAAGATTGTGGACAAAAAAATAAATGTGAATTAAGGCACGTTTGTCAATTAGATACGAAAGGGTGGGGTCACTTGTGATTAATTCAACTACTAGCGAAAGTGGCGCAGTTTGTAATTACCATATATTGGATAAATACAACCTTATTTTAGGTTATAATTAGTAAGTTTTCAATTCCAGCCATGTATTGATGGAAAGTATATATGTAATTCAATTGTTGAGATTTTGTTGGTTTGTTTTTCAATAGTAGAAGGGAAGATTCCAATATACTCTATACATTTCTAAGCCGCAACTATACGAAATTTAGATAGGACTATTCCAGTTATGAACTTCTAGAACAAAGGGTAACAATTTCATAATTTTACAAATTGGATATAATATTTTCTAAGCTAGTCTGACTTTAATGTTACTTGTGATATTAAGGAGATATCCAGTTTTACTTGAACTGATAATTTTTTGCTTATCTAATATTGACTTATTTCTAAATATATAGGAGCTATTTAGGTTAAGAGGGAAAAGGTTTTGTATTATGTTAACTATTCTTCGGTATTAACTTTGCTATTGCTTATTTAATACACTCTATAATTTTCATTTTCTAGCTTGTAAAATCTGGGCCACTGAATCAACCACAGTTTTCTTCAAATCAATCAATTGGAATCCTAAAATCCTAATAGTTTTAGAATTATCAATCTTAGCTAATCCAGCAATTGCAGTCTTACCACTACCTGGAACCCCCTTTGGAATCTTGCCCTGTAATTCAGGGAAATTTTCATTCAAAACATCAACAATTGATTGACCATTAAACCTACCAGCATTCAAAATCAATCTTTGATTCTTGGCTTCATCCTTTTCAAATGCAACCAAATGAGCCTTAGCCACATCTCTTACATCAACAAACCCACCACGATTAGGAGGAAGGGTTCCATCTGCATCTAATTTCAAAATGGAGTTAATAAACTCAGAAGAAGTATTCAATGAATCCTTAACTTCAGAATCATAAGCTTGAGGACCAAATACAAATGAAGGATTAATAGTACTAACTACAAATTTTGGATTGTGTTCCTTAACGAAATCCCAAGCGGCACGTTCGGCAAAGGTCTTGGAGGCACGATATCCATTAACTGGGTCCTTAGTGGCATCTTCCCAGGGGATTTCATTCCATGATTCTTCAGTAAACACCACATTTGGATCAATCTCTTTACTTGCAGTGGCAATAGCAGCATATGAACTGGTAATAACCACCCGAGTGACATTCGAGCCATATTTCTGAATTGCAGCCAAGGCATTCTTGGTTCCATTAATCGCAGGCAATAATAATTCCTTCTCGATATCAGTAGCTTTGAAATGGAATGGTGAGGCAGTGTGTAAGAACACAGTTACTTCAGGATGTTTTTCAAGCGCTTGGTCGAATGCACCGGCCTTCTCGACGTCTTCCACTATTTCATAGGAGAAATTGGGGGAATTGAGGAGGGATTTTAAATGTTCACCCTTGGATGAAGATCTCACGGTTCCAATCACTTTATAATTGGAAGATAAGAGGGTTTTCACCACGTGTTGGGCGATGAACCCAGTAGCACCAGAAACAAAAACGGTAGTGGACATATTGTTTTGCAATTGACGAAAACAAGATCTGGATCAAGGGTAGGGGACAAGTATTTATAGCAAGGGGTTGTGGGGGAAATTAGCGGGAAATTTTTCAAATCGCGTGCACTGTGGCGCAAACTTACCAAATTGGGAATGTTATGCGACAATATCGGAGTTTTAACTTGTAGATAATCCCGATGATACGATAACTCAGATTGCATAAATAATTCCTAATGCATTGAATTGACCATTTGTTTGTCGTATGGAGACTGTCCAACGTACCTGTTTAGTTAGGCACTAAATTTAATCTAGAGGATTTGACTCGTTTAGTACAAGAAAATCAAACCAATTGTGGCTTCCTCAATTGCAAGACTTGAAGTATGGTCAGATAAACCATTTGTAACTATCACGTGGTAATGAGTTATAAATTAGAACAAGTTTTCTACAAGAATTACAAGTTATAGAGAATGCGACTTCTTTAAAACGTATATTCATTTAAACCAATTTACCTTTGTTAATAACAAATCCATCAATTACTGCCATGGCAGCATATAATCTATTTTCCGCCTCTTCAAAAACAACCGAACGATCACTATAAAACACATCATCATGAACTTCCTCTTGATGTCTAGGCAAACAATGCATAAACTTCCAATCGGCAGCAGCACCACCTTGTTTAATCATCTTCTTGGTGATTTGATAACCAGCGAATTGTTGTAATTTTTGTACCTTTTGAGATTCTTCACCCATAGAAATCCAAGTATCAGTCACGAT
The DNA here is from genome assembly GCA_030705235.1 of Spathaspora jeffriesii. Taxonomy (NCBI): domain Eukaryota; kingdom Fungi; phylum Ascomycota; class Pichiomycetes; order Serinales; family Debaryomycetaceae; genus Spathaspora; species Spathaspora jeffriesii. The sequence continues at coordinate 15,674 of JAKTZF010000013.1, forward strand.
AACATTTGCATTTTGAATGGCAACAATTGGATCATTCACAATCTCAAATGAAAGATTTTCAACCTGGGCTAATTCTTCAGCTATGGCTTTCACATCACTATCAAATTCAATATCTTTAGGAATGGAAATAGATACACTGATACCTGATTTAAGACAGGCAATGGCTAAATCATTAATCACATTGTTGGCATCACCAATCCAGGTCAACTTCAACCCTTGGGTGTTCCCAAACGCTTCTTTAATAGTCAACAAGTCGGCGATTGCTTGTAAAGGATGATATTTATCACATAAGGAATTTATAATAGGAACTGAACTATCCTTACATAAATCCAAAATATCTTGATGTTTATTCACCCTAGCGAAAATACAAGATGTCATGGAACTTATAACTCTGGTGGTATCATACATAGATTCATTGACACCAAGTTGAATATCATCTTTACCTAAAAACATAGGTTGGGCACCAAAGTAACTAGCGGCACCTTCAGTACTTATTCTAGTTCTAGTTGAACGTTTACTGAAAAGTAAAGCTACGAGTTTCCCCAATAATTTCTGATGGTTTTCAATCAGAGATTCGCCGGATTTAACTAATGTTTTATAATGTTGGGCCTTATTGACAAGACCTGTGAATTCATCATTGGATAATTGGGCAATGTTAACTAAATGACGAGGTTTAGTAGTTAAAGAAATAAATCTTTTCGAAGCAACAGCTGTAACAGGAACCATTTTATAATATACTATATCTAAATTAAAAAAGAAAATCGGGGAAATGGTCTAATATTTATATGGTGGAAAATTTTTTTCTTATATGAGTCAGACAAATGCGGTAATTGGATGATGGGTTAACCGCGGTACAAGATCTTTGCAACTTATTCTCAATTTTACGCTGAAGAAAATTTAAAAATGTCGGGTAAAATTGTCAAGAACTACAAAAAATAATTGAATAAACGAGGGTTCAATTTATTATTTTTTAAAAAGTTATTACACTAAATCACCTCAAGGGTTTCAACAGATTTTGTAAGTGTATAGTAACCTTAATACTACAAGTAAAATGGATATAAAGGCTTAGCAAATACAACTCATTCCATTTTCTCTAACACCTGAGTCATATTTCATAGACTAGTTAATACAGGATTAACAATATAAAAGTAATCTTGTTACACTCCCCAGACAAACGTTTATAGAATACTACAATGAAAAAGTATTGTTAGGTCTGGTTTTGTCGCGCTACCAAAATAGAAGGGGGAATGGGGGGAATGATCGGTATTTGATAGGTTCGATATCGATATCGTTATGTGGGTTAATATCAAGCAAGGGTAAAACAATAGGTTTGAATAGTGATTCAGTCTGATACAATGATATATCGAGAAAGAGAACAATAAGGTATAAGTTACAAAATATGATCCGTTTATCGAACCTAGCAAGTAATCCGTGGGGAAGCAGGTGTACTTGACATGAAACTTGCATGTGGAATCTGTATTAATTGAATATAGTATGAATAGTAGAAATGCGATGAGAATGTAGAGGAAATATCAACGAGGTTACCGGTATTGGTCAATTTATTATATACGATTTTCTAGTTAAAACTAAGCATATTATTATAACACTTTGTTATATTTCCGAGACAGTACCTATTCGTTTTGTACTATTTCTTGTCAAGGACATTTTGATGACGTGTTAAGTATACCCTTTCAATTTCAGATCTGACTTTGGTTACTGTTAGCTACTAAGTAAACACAGCAACTAGTAATTGGCAGTGAAGCATTAACATTATTTCAGAGATACTTGTTTTCCTGGGGCAGTATAATATTCTCCATATGATCGTAAGTCAACTGTGATATGTGTTGTTTTGTTAAATGATTAGTTTAACCTTAGTAACAACTCTTGTTTCTTCTCTTGAATCTTCTCTTGTTGATTCCTAATCTTGGCTATCTCATCAAATATCTCCACCTTTTTAATTGCAAGAAGATTCAAAGATTCAGTCAACACCTTGACATGATCATCTATTGAGCTTATCTTAACTGATTTCACGTTCATATTCTCTGATTCCTCTTCCTCACTTACAATTTCCAAATCATATCTATTATTCTCTTCTTGTTCAATATCAATATCATTATCATATTCATCATCTATAATTGGCTGGGGTTGTGTTGTTGTACCATCGTCATAATTGAACTTGTCTTCATATTCTGTTCCTATATCACTTGCTAATTTTCGTAATGAAATGGGATCTTCTTGGAAGATCAATTTGGGAACATATTTAGGGGAATTGGTGTCGGGTTTGGGAACGTTGGTGGAGGATACTAAATTGGGAACGTATTTTGAAGTGACAGGTAATGCTTGTAGGTTTTGAAATTCTTCAAGATTGGCAATCACAGGGTTATTCTCAGGGTCGTCGTCTAAGTCAAGTAAATCTTCTGGAAGTTTATACTTTGATAGATTTATAGGTCGTGTTGGTTTTGTGGTAGTTCTTGTTGATTTATATGATATATTTTGTTTATGAACTATTGGTATCGATAGTTCTTCTTCTTCTTCGTCATCTTCGAATGAAAGTCGTATTCTTGATTTCTGACTTGTTCTTACTTGTTTCTTCTTGAATGTTGGTTTATCAGTCATTGTTATTACTTAATACAAACCCTCGAAAATTCGCAAAAAAAAATTCAACTTGAAGATCATCTCATATTATCAACTGCTAGACACCACACACACTATGTCCCTTTCAGAGAAGGCTCTTTTGCTTCATAGCAAAATGAGCGAGTCTCCCACGACGAAACTCTTTAATCAACAAGAACTTCAAGATTTACTTCATATCACCAAACCTGTGGAATTATTAGCCCTCGCACAAGAATTAATCAATAGTAAATTAGTTAAACTTGTCAAACAAGGAGATGAACTTAAATTCCAAGCCGTGAGTGCCACTGAAGCCTCGAAAATAACCCAGATGACTGATGAAGAGGCCATGGTGTATTCCTATATCGAAGCCTCGGGAAGAGAAGGGATATGGACCAAGACCATCAAGGCGAGAACAAACTTACATCAACATATCGTTAGTAAATGTTTGAAAACTTTGGAAAACCATAGATATATCAAATCGATAAAATCAGTGAAACATCCTACAAGAAAGATCTACATGTTATATAATCTTCAACCTTCGATTGAAATTACTGGTGGACCTTGGTTTACTGATTCTGAACTAGATACTGAGTTTATTGATTCTTTAATCACGGTGATTTGGAGGTTTGCCGCTTCGAAAACATTCCCCCTGGCATTCCAACAACTGCCGAATGTCAACCCGGTGCAGGCAACTTATCCAGTGAATCATAGTGCTGGTTATGTTGATCTAGATCAAATATTACAGTTTATAACCGAGAATAACATTACTAATATTGAATTGGGGGTTAATGATATTAGGAGTTTATGTGATGTGTTGATATTTGATGATAAGTTACAATTGGTGAATCATACAACTGATACATTTACTGCGACATGGCAAAGTGTGATTGAAGCAGGATTTGGTAGGGTGGAAGAAACCAAGAGTTCTTTTAGTATATTCAATCATTTTCAAACTATTGAAGAAGCTGAAGATTTGGTTTATTTAGATTCATGGACTAATCAGTGAATACATAGAATAGTCTAACAATAGCGCAAGCGAATGTAGTAGCCAATATATAATTGTAAACTCGCACCGACAAAAAATATATAGAACTTGTAGACCGTGTAACCATGACAGACACGCCAATTCTTTCATATAAACGTCCTTCTTCAAAGGTATCCCCTTCAACATCGTCGTCATCATCACCTACTCCTACTCATGCGCAATCTCCACAAATTACTTCTAGAAAAGTTCTGAGTCGACGTAGGGCATTACAAGATTTTTACCACATCGAACAAGACAACAACCAGGACAAACAAGACAACAACAACAACCAGGATAAACAAGACAACAACAATAATCACAATAAACAAGACAGTCCAGACAAGGATGCACTTCCTCAACCTGATGAATTAGATCACTTTATTCAAACCGAACCTATTCAAGAAATCCTCAAATTACGAAATAAAATCACACATACATTAAATAGTCAAGATCTGGCCAAGAAATCAATAATATATGATAATTATTATGAACTTATAAAATTAAGTGATACGTTATCTGATTTATCGAAACCTCATCAACAAGAACAAGGACTTGGAATATATCTGGAACAAGAACAACCCGAACCAGAGAGTAAACAAGAATATATGGATTCTATATTACTGGATCTACATGACTTTATCAATTCTCAAGAAGTTTCCATTTTCAATCAACCATTTGAAGAGATAATAAATAACAAGCTATAAATATACATCTATAGAATATCATCAATTGAATGATTTTTGAATTTCTTACTTGACCGATCAACAGCTCGAACTTCAAATCGAGACCCAATAATCGTAAACAGAATACATTCCTCTTCTTGATCTTCCAGCTTAGGCAACATCACATCGAATGTAAACAATGTATGTTGTTTAGGCACAACTTTAAATCCACCAATGTCATTGTCAGTTCTTGGAACACAGACAATAAATGAATGTTGAGCATCCCAAATAATAATCCCCTGAATCCCAACACAATTTCGATTTCTTGATTGAAGTACTTTCACTATACATCCAATATAATCCGCTGTGGCTAATTTGGGAAGAATATTAGCTATACCTGGTAAACTTTGACTTGTCAATAATAGTAAATCCTGCATATACTTCTGCCATAGTTTATTCATGTGAATAAATTGGGGGAAATTAGGGATGTTATATTGTAAGAGAAGTTTATCCAATGGGAAAGGATGAACATGTTTCTTGCGATTGTATTGTTTTAGCCTATGGTTTAATTTCCTTTGGTTGGTAAGGGTGGTTGATATGTAATTTCTTAATGACTTCCTGGTTGATTCAAGTCTTGGTTTAGCGATGGTGGGTATATCTTGAGTCAAGGGTTTGGCAGTCTTGTCTGATTTTGGAAAGATTATTGAAGATTTATCAAGATTTGAATATCGTGACTCTAACAATTCTACTATTTTACTTTGAGAATCATAACATCTTGTAAGTAAATGTTTTTCAAGTTCATTCATACTTTGCCTTACACCTTATAAAGAAGAAAAAAATTTTCGTCATATTTTCCGTTTAATTTATATCAAATGTTACGAATACTAAGACCTTCTAGGAGATTTCTTCACAATGTTCCCTTTCAAGATGATCTCACTCCAGCAGACCTTGACGATTTCAATCTAAGTGATTTCCAACATTATGTCGAACCAACAAAACTGTTTGAACATTACACTACTTTACCCCAACCAATTATCTTTAATTCAAAACTAACTGATCCATATATTAACCTTGCATTGGAACAACACATATACAACCAAATGCCAAAACCAACAACTAACAACACCAACCGTCTTTTATTCTACGTCAACTCTCCCTGTGTTGTAATTGGCAAGAATCAAAACCCATGGCAGGAAGTCAACCTACCCTTGTTAAACATGTTGGGAATTCCATTACTTCGAAGATTCAGTGGTGGAGGAACAGTAGTTCATGATTTAGGTAATGTTAATTTCTCATTCATGACCACCAAGGAGAAATTCGATCGGTTTAAATTCGCAAATGTTGTAACTGACGCAATTAATTCCAAAAGGAAACAAGTTTTGGTTAATGAGCGGGGAGATATTGTCACTACTGATGGGTTTAAAGTAAGTGGATCAGCCTACAAGTTATCAAAGGGGAAATCTTACCATCATGGTACCATGTTACTAAATCTGAATTTAAAAGTCTTGAGTAAATTATTATCAAGAAATCAAGACAAATTGGGAATAATCGAGGCGTTAAATTGTATACATTCAGTGAAATCAAAAGTAACTAATTTACAAATGGATTCGAGTGACTTTATCCAACTGGTTATCAAACAATTTGAACTTGAACATGATGAACCAATTCAAACCGTGGATATAAATCATGAAACAGAAATCCCAGAATGTGTACACGAAATCGCAGACGAGTTAAGAACTTGGCAATGGAAATTTGGCAAGACCCCACAATTCACTCATGAATTAACTCATAATCAATTTAAGATCAAATTTTATATAGATAAACTCGGGGTTATTGAAAAATTCGAATTAACAACTGATATACCTGAGATCAATGACAAGTTTAAATATCTTGAACAATATATCAGTGAGAATAAATTAGAATATACTGGGAGTAATGTGGCGGGATACATTTTAGATGATGATATAAGTGATTGGATTGGAGAATGTATTGATGGAACTGTATAACCATGTAAATAATAAAATAGATTTAGATTGTTTCTGGCAGATATACTCAACCAACTCTATGGAGATAGGATATATCTAATCTTGTGTTCCTATACTCAAAACTAATAGAATTTACTTAATCGCTGGAGGTTTTTAAACTATATTCGGTTTCTTTAAAGAAAAATTAGGAAACCAATATATTAAAATTATACTCATTTCTATAATATCAGTACTTTATAGTATAGTCGATGGGATAAATACAAATTCGTGCAAATATTAATAACTATAGATTATATTTCAATTAAATCACAGCCACAATATGGTAAATGCTCTCTATCACTTATTATTAAGTGTTCTAATTCTGTATTGGTAAACTGCATTAAAAATAACTCAATAAAGTAAAGAAATTATATTACAAATACTTAATTTAATTTGATGAAACTAACCAGTTACAGGGAATAATAGAAATATTCTCCTTGGTATGTCTCTTGATAAAATAACAGCACTCATTCAATACCACCTGGTGCAATTGTTGGAATCGTGAGTCTTCCAACATATTTCTAACCTCGTTCAAATCATCAAGTACTTCCTTAGAGTATTGAGGTTGTCCATTTACCTTGAAAATCCTATCGAATTCCACAATGCCATAACTCTTTCTGTTTCGATCTGTCTTGTTATTATAACTCAAGTATAATCTTTGCAATGAACCTTGTTGACATTTCAAGATCTCATTCACCTGAAATGTTTCTATAGCATACCCCAATTCAATGGTTTTCAAATACAATGATTGTAATGAATTTGGTTTTAAAATGTCAAATACTCGATCAAATTTAAACTTTTGTGATATCAATGATAGATGTTTAATGCAAGTTAATTTCGATAGTAGTTCTCGTAACTCATTTTCGAGATGGTATGGATGTTCGTTTATGAACCACAAATGTAATTCAAACCAAGTTAAATTTTCTAAATTGAAAATCTCCTTGATCTTACCAATCAGAGTATTTCTGTCACAATAGTCCAGAAACGAAATTATCAATTTGGTGATAGGTAAGTATCTAAGTTCAACCGAGGCAAGTTCATCAAAGCTATTTTCATTGCAATATGCAAGTTTTAATTCTCTCAATCTAGGCAAATTGGTAATTGTGAATAAAACCGAATCTCCCACCGAGGGGAAATATACCGTAAGTTTCGTGACCCATGGCAATTTTTGGGTTTGATTCACGACGGGAATTTTATTCCTTTGTGATAAAATGAGTTCAGTAGAGCGATGGTTTTGCACGGCACGGGGATCATAATGGCCAGCTTCGTCTTCTACTGATGCTTCGATCCAGGGATATATTACCCGCACAGTATCGAAAGCGTAACCTCCCACCCGGAAAACCATCTTCTTGATAAGTTGGATATTTGGATTCTCAAGAATCCATGAAAGATCCGGACTTCGATTGACAATGGTGAATTTGGTATAAAAGGGACTGTATATCATGGCGGAAATCTGGATCGGATAAACACTTATAACATTGACATAAATACACCGGTATAACTTGGCTTTTCCTAAAGTATATAATCTGTGGTTAAAGGTGCAAATGAGACAGATGTGGATTTGGTTAAGATGATCTAAAATATCTAAAAGGACATCATCTGGAAGTGACATGATTGAAAACTTATTGTCACCTATGGGTCTTAGTTGAATTTCCTTGATTTCATTTTCAATTTGTTGAACTTTTCTTGTGCCAACCCATATCAAATACATTTGAGTAATATTAACCAGCAAGTAGATCATTACACAGACTATTAAACCCCACATTTGTTCTTTAATGGACTGATTGTTTGGAAATAATGTTTTCTGTTTGAAACATCCAATTCAAATCCATGAAATATAGATTATTATCAACCGTTGTGGGATTAATTGTTTAACACGATTTATTCTTTTTCAATTACGCAGTAGTAATTTTATCCATTCTGTAATTATGCATCTTCTTACAGCATAACAAAATTAATAAGCACATAGAATCAGGGTATCCTTCAAATTCCTTAGAGAAGTAAAATTAAAATCAAGTAAAGTAGAATATTAATTCAGATTAAACCATTAATGACTGGTGTCCGATGAATAGTTTTTAAGGGAATGCAAATTTCCATTTGGTGGTTGAGCGTAATAAAGTGAGATGAAATCTCACAATTCAATCAAGAATGTTTTTAATCAGTCGACAACTCGAACTTTGATAACAAGTTGAAATCTTTATTGTGCTTACCTCTAAAACTAACTATTTGTAAATTGTTGGACATGGGTCCATATAGTCTTCGAATAATTCTTAGTGTAAACAAAAAAAAGAATTTGGTTGCAAAATTTAGTTTCTGCCGTATTTACAATTAAATGAGGGCAAATGAAGGGCAGAGAGTTGCTGGATTGTTCGTTCATCTAACAATATCCTACCGAATACTGTTTATCAAGTATAGTTGGCAATATAATCAAACAAACATTCAATGGGAATATCAAGAAATTCTGAAATTGAACCACTTCCACCATACTTACCACAGGATCAACTAAGGCTCAATTCTGCTTTTTTACATCTGGGAAATTTTCTTGGATCTCCGAACACAACACGAAACTGTGACTAGACCTTGGTATTGGTTGAATAATTTCTTGAATTGGCAAAAATTATTTTCGCCTTAGTCTGTATGGGAGAAAAGCTTTGTTATTAGTGTGACTAGTATCTCTATCTATATAATTACAATTGTTACTTAATCAACGATGAATCATTTCCATTAAAATCAATATCAACTTGATATCACTATTGTCTACTTGTCCAATGGAAATTCTTCCCCATGGTGCGGCTCTTACGAATTACCGAGACATATTTAATCAGCTATAGAGTTGGAAAATGAATGAATCGTCCATAACTTTCAAGGTAGACTCAAAAATAATTGATGTCTACATGTATAATAATAACGTCATATAGTAGATTGAACACTTCATGATTGATCGTTCTAGAAATATGATTTTGATACCTGTATATTAAACCGTCAGTAAACCACTTGAAACGGTAGCATAAACCTGAGTGTATTGTCGGGTAATTGAAAAGTTCTTAACCGATGATAACCTATCGGGATTGTCCCAATTAGGAAAGTATTAAATCAGAGGCACGAAAAAAAAAACCTACTCCGCATTATCAACATATCCATGGAAAAGTATCAGTGGGGGAGATGGTAACTATAGTGGTAGATGTAGCTTCGATTAGATATAGTACAATCGGATAGCAATACCCATATACTGCAACTCCCGACAATGTAACAATCACGGTTCAACTGACCAATTGATGTTTTTGTTGTTGAGATTTTTCAGTGAGTGTCCCCCCGCGGATACGCCCCCACCATAAAATCAAGTGGGGTAATCACAAATACCCGGATTTTCTTTCATATATAAACCTTTGTAAATTCCCCTTGAGTAATTTTCCATTTCAATTTTCTTCATTAATAAAATGTTGAAGCAAGTTCGGTATTTTTCAAACACTCCAAGTAGATTAACCAATTATGGATTTGTCGGTCTTGGACAAATGGGTCAACATATGGCCAGACATATTTATAATAAATTAGAACCAAATGATAAATTATATGTTTATGATACTGTTCCTACATCAACTACAAAGTTCATTAATGATGTAACGAAAATCACTCCTGGGAATGCTAAACAATTGAAACCTTTAACTAGTTTAAAATCATTCATCACTGATGTTGATTCTCAATTGGATTTTATAGTTACTATGGTTCCTGAGGGGAAACATGTCAAGAGTATAGTTACTGAATTAGTTGATCATTATAAGCAAGCTGCCCCCACGGATATTTCGCAACATTTGACTACATTTATTGATTCTTCCACAATTGATATTCCTACCTCTCGTGAAGTGCATGATTTAGTTCATACTGAAATCCCAAATTTTGATTTTATTGATGCTCCAGTTTCAGGTGGGGTTAAGGGAGCAAGAAATGGGACACTTTCATTCATGCTTTCAAGACCAAACCATGAAAGTATGTCGCCTCAATTATCCCAACTTTTGTTGAAAATGGGAACCAACTTGTTCCCCTGTGGTCATGATCATGGTACTGGATTAGCAGCAAAATTGGCCAATAATTATTTATTGGCAATTACAAATCTTGCCACTGCCGACAGTTTCCAATTGGCTAAATCGTTTGGATTGAATTTACAAAGTTTTGCTAAATTGATTTCCGTAAGTACTGGGAAATCTTGGGCTAGTGTGGATAATTGTCCAATTGCTGGGGTTAGTGAACATGAATTACCTGCTGATGTTAATTTCAAAGGTGGGTTTATTACTAAATTGACAAGAAAGGATGTTGTTTTGGCTACTGATTGTGCTAAATTACAGAATAGATTTTTGTTTTTAGGTGATATTGGTAGACATTGGTATGATAAGGCTTGTGAACGTGAAGATATTGCTAGTAGAGATTTAGGGGTGTTGTATGAATGGTTGGGTGATTTACAACAGGATGAATCAGGAAATATTATTGATAAGAAGAGAAAGTAGATTTAGTTCTTGAGCTTTTAGTTCTTGAGCGAGAGCGAGAGAACTAATTTATAGTAAGTATAATTCCTATCTTGGTAAAATATTTACATATTTATATTACTGAAAAATTATATTTAAATGTAAAAGTTAAGATCTTGATCTATGGACTATTTATCCTTCTATTGTAGATAATTGGTTCTGAATAAATTGAAATAAGTATAATGTAGATCAAATATAACGACTGAAAATTGCGAAAATTTGCAAAAAATTTAAAAACTCGAGTTGATTAATATAAACTATATTTTGGATATTGGATTTTAATATATTTCAAATCCGATTGTTACTTCTATAATAAGTGGAAAATTATTACAGTTCCATGGCTATTGCTCAGGAACGATACAAGTTTACTAATTGCTGCAAAATATTAATTACAACTAAATGCAAATTATATAGATTTTAAAATTTAATTCTATTGTTCCTATGACAGGAACTACAATTGTCCAAAAACTCGAGCGTTTGGTTTACTAAGCGATAGCTATTGCCCAGCAACTTTAACTCCTATCGTTTAGTTAAGATATTCAGAAACCTCTGCTTAACTTCGCTATCGCTTAGTTAAGTTATTGCCTAGACACCCAAGTTTAACTTCGCTATCGCTCAGTTAAACGCTTAGTTAAGTTATGTTTAACTTCGCTATCGCTCAGTTAAACAGAATTCCCACCATCAATAACAAACCCAACTTTAAACCCCGGAATCTCCGCCACCTCTTTATCATCCGACCTACCTTCTCTAACCTCTTGTTCCTCTTGATAATGTCTTCCAATCCTGGGATTTCTCAATCGATGTAAACTATGTTCATCATAACCTTCATCAACAAACCCGACAATCTTCACCGGCTGAGTCCCCAGTCGCCGATAACTCAAATCAAAAATCGAACTTGTCACTGATCCACGAGATTCTTGAGGTTCTGGATCAGTATTACTTGTTGAAATATCCAACAATGGCATGGTTTGATCCAATTCAATAGATATTGAAGATGGTCGTCTATGTGGGGGGAAAATGGGGGATGTTGGATCATCTGTTATGTCTTGTTCTTGAATCAGTAATGTAGGTTCCAGGGAGGTTGATTCGCGTGGTTCTTGGATGTCTTGAGAAGTTCTTGGTGACAGGATGGGCGAGCTTGGGTCGTTGGTTATATCGTCTTCATTATTAATGAAAATTTGTGGAGGTTGCGTATAAGTAGGCGGGGTTGTTTCTGTATGTGATGTTTCTGTCTGTGCTAAAGTTTCTGTATGTGAAGTTGTATGTGAAGTTTCTGTATGTGAAGAGGTTTCTGTATGTGGAGATGTTTCTCTATGTGTTTCTCTATGTGAAGTTTCCGTACGTGTTGATCTTGCTCTTACTTCCGCCTGTCTTAATTGTTGTCGAATAGGTGATCTTCCACTATTGTCAAACTGCACACTAGCAGCCAATTGTTGTCGAATAGGCACACTCATTCGAATAGGTGAAACATCTCCATTCTCTTCCTCCTCCTGTTCTTCATATGCTGGTGGGAATCCATTCATAACATGATGATCTATACCTGGCGGTGAAATATCTGCATCAAATGGTGGAGGATTAACACTAGGTTTACGTAACAAATGTATTGGTCTGAATGAATGAGGATGAGGCACGGCTTGAGGGGAATTTATCGCCCGAACAATTGAATCATCAGATGTGTTGGGATGATATAAATTAGCCAGTAAATGCATATTTTGTGAATCATGGGCTACTCCATCTAAATCCGTGGTTGTACTTATATGTTGGAATTCAATTGTAGGAGAGAGGGTTCCTCCATCGACGGGTGTGACTCCTGGTGATAAGATTGGATCTTGAAGTTGTGGTATGAAATCATCATATGCTGGAAGTAAGGTATTTCCATGGGCTGCCAAGGGAGATAATACATGGATGGGAGAATCAATTGAGATTTCATAATGTTTACGTTTTTCAGGATTGGTAGGATCAGGTTTGGAAATTCGAAGACAAATTTTAATCCAATGATGAGCTTGAATGTTTTCATAAGATGTATCTGGATGGATTTCTGACTGGAATTTGCTACTTAATTCATGAGGGACATATAATTGGAATTCTAATTCTTTAGGTAAGATATCATCTTGGAAATCCCCCTCGTCATCATCTTCTGCTCCATCACTAGTTGATAATAAAGATTTCCCTCGTTTCGCCTTATGTTCCAACAAGAGAAACTTCTTGGGTGGTTCCATTCGATGTACTCGTTTATTTGAACAATAATATTCCAAATTCTCACTAAGATAAACTCGAATTCTATGGAGGGCCACTTTCCCAAACAAGGGAACAAACCTGAATGCCAAGGGTAAATAAGAATCCAACACCACTGATTTCGATCCAATGACAATATCATACCTCAATTGATCTTCCCAATCTCTAGTAATAACAATCGATTCATTTTCTTCCATATTCAGTTCTGCTGGAGTACGAACAATATTAATGGGTAATTTCCCCGATAAATTCAGTTTAAATGCACCTAATCTAACAATTGACACTTCCAAGGAATAACTCGTACTTCCAAATGTCACTTTGGTAGTCTCCGGGATCAGCGGAGGCAATGGATGTTCGAAATTATAAATGTAATCACCAGGAATAAATGTATTATTGACCTCATTGGTTGAACCCGCTGGGGATATCACTGTGGACAAATCTGGGATATCTGCCGAAGATACCGAGGGCGATTTGGCCCTGCGGATAAAACCTGGACTTAAATTCCGGGATAGGAAATTCACCACGGTGGAAGAACTAGTTTCCGCTACTGAAGATGAAGATATTGAACTATCGGAAGAATTTGTATTCAATCTTCTTAAATCGTTAAAACTCGACAGAAGGAGCACGCGTCGATGATTACCGGCTTCAACAAAGGTATCTGCCCCATTATTGATATTCGGACTAGGATAGAATGGCCAAGTATGACTTATAACATCATTGACTTCGGCATATAGTTGTCGTTTGGGCGGGATTCCTTCAGGCCATTCTGTTCGCAGAACACCTTTGAATACAAGTGATATAGATTTGATTCTTG